>JADLZK010001554.1:0-203377 GCA_015847255.1 Hyparrhenia diplandra | reverse complement strand
AGTAGATCTAAAGAGTGAACATATAATAAAGTATATTTTAGTGCAAACCTTTTTTCTTAAAAGGTTTGTCTTTTTATTTTTTTTTATTTGGCTAAATGTTTAAAAAATCATAATAAATTATGGAAAATCATAATAAAATCATAGTAGTCCAAGTCGTGGTTTGCAGTGAGCTAGGGTAAAAAAAAAACTCTTATGGCCCGTTTGGATCCCTTAAATTTGGAGGAATTAGAATCTACTTAATAAATTAAGCTATTTAGTTTGGAATTTGAGATTCTCTAACTTTCAGAAGTTTACAAATAAGTCTATCTTAAATTCATATGGTGGGAGATAGGAATTGAATTCCATTAAATTAAGCATGTTATGTGATTGAGGAAGCCTATCATGTTATGTTTGCACTCTCAACTCCATTCCATTAAATTAAGCATATAGTCTAGATTAAATATATGTCTAAACTACAATGAATTAAATTCCAAGGACCTAAACAGACCCTTATCTCTTTTGGTCAGGAATCCGACTCACGTTGAAACGCTCGTGATCATTTATTTTGGATCCGGTTGAGGGAGAAGCATGTGACAAGGCCTACGAAATACTCTGGTTTGGTGCATGAATCGGTCGTTTTTAGAGAGATGTCCAGACTCTTGAAACATATATCAAAATCTATTCGATTGGAGGTATTTACGAATGATGATGACAAATTCAAGTGCTTAAGGAAAAAAGATGAAGGCAAATATAGAATGCATATACAAATGTAGCTGGTTGTATAGCCCCAGAAAACTCACGCAATACGCACAACATTACCAGCGAACCACCCAAACCACCTCGCAGCATGTACAAGTGAAACACCAACCGTGTCACGTCAACCGAGCAAATTAAACAGACACGCCCGCGCGCGGGCAAATGCAAAAGCGGCGCCGCCACCTACAAGAAGGCCCTGCGCAGCGCGACGGCGGACGCGACGGCGACGCCGTAGAGGAGGATGAAGATCCCGGTGACGTTGATGAGCTTCATCTCGGCGGTTGAGGCGGCCGCGGCGCTCTTCTCCACGAGCCCCGTCTGCGCGGCGCACACGGCGAGCATGAAGATGGTCAGCCCGGCCATGATGTGCGCCGGCGCCGCCGCGGTGCGGGTGTTGGCGTGCGCGCCGGGCAGCCAGAAGGTGACGAAGCCGAACAGCCACTGCAGGCCGAAGAGCGAGATGGCGGTGATGCCGAGCCACGAGTGGAGGCTCATCAGGTCCGGCGCCACGGCCGCGTCGTGGTACTTGAACGCCGCGTACACGCCGAAGATGCCCAGGATGAGACCCACCAGGTGGATCAGCATGTGCGCCATCTTCTGCGTCCGGTGGTCTATATGAGGAGGGATCGTCGAGTATGCCAGGATCGCTGCAAAGGTTTGGAATTTCACTGTCAGCACGCAAATGATTATCATTTAATTTCAGTATGTTCGATTTTCAGCGTTTGATCAATAACTATCTGAAGTTGCATCATCCATCTATCTGCAACAGCAGCAGCAAATGGCGCCATAAACGGACATCAATTCAGACAAATTTTGTGACCTGATCAGCTATCATGCTTGTTACAATGACATTCGTCGGGAAACATAATCATGGTTGCAGTTGCTGCTACACTGTGCTTGGCAGGAAAACGTAGCCATCAGAATTGTCATTATCAGAAAAATGAAAATCCGACTAGACTGGCGCTAAGACACGCACCAAACACACTGATTGGCACTTAAAGACGACGACCTCGTCCATTGCTTTTGCTGCCACCAAATCCCCCTACTATCACTAAGCTACAACATCTATCGTCAGCAGGGTCTAAAGTGTCGGGAACCAGTGTACGTGACCGCCTTTTTCTTCACACACACACACAAAAAAAAGGCCCATTTCGACAAGGACAACTACTGCATTATGTCATCTTCATGGCGGCTTTCGGCAATGGTTCTGCTCAGCCTTCGTGTCGAATACATTCCAGGGCAGTTAGCATAGATGCAATACTCAAATAATGGCATAATTTGAAGCGATTCCATAATTGATAATTGTATTGGGTTGAATTGGGCATATATACCTTCTCCGATCAGAAGAATGAACCCCCAGGACATCACAAATGGATGAACCTGCAAGCAAATGGTAACAGCTCGTGAACAAATAACCTTCAAGATTTCCATTTCATTTTTTTCTTCTCCGGATGATCTTGCATACCACTATCATACCACTATCAAGAACTGAACAAAGGTGAGATGAAGAGAAGTAATTAAATCGATCGGAACACATGACACGTACATTGAAAATCTGCTCGGGGTCCTCGGACTGTATGTTGATGCCGCCCCGGTAGTGCAGCAGCCAGACGAGCATGAGCACGGCGGTGGTCAGGAACAGCACGTGCGCCACTATGCCCACGCGCGCCGCCAAGATGGAGGAGTGGTGGTGGTTCCCGATGATCCCGTGCGCCATGGCTGCCCCCTGCAGCAGCCTCTACCAGATAGCTCGCTCTCTCCGCCGACTACCGCTGCGGGCAATAACAAGACACGATCGATCGATCAATCGGTCGGTCGAGTCGTTTGCAGCGCCCAAGCAGTAGCGACGAGAGTACAAGACGGGGGCTGTTTGGGGCTAGCTAGTGGTTTGATCTGTAGCTGCAGACGTTTTTGCATGGAGCGCTGGTGATTTTAACGAGCTAGCCCGCTCCGCTCGCGAGGGCAGGCGCGCGACGACGACGCCTGCCTGGCCCGGGAATCTGAGGTTACACTGGGAAGGTGGTTTTGGGTTTGGTATATCACCCAGCCGGGTGTTTAAGCAAGGCATCGACCGGCCTCTATGTCCAACCACTCCTGGCTTTGCAAGAGGGAAAGTAATCTTGGAGAATGTAGAATGTGCAGGGCCGAGCCGTACACACACATGGCCGTGACATGCATGGAGGAACTCTTGTCCAACGAACCACTGCATGGAGGAACTCTAACCAACGAACCACTGCAGGGGTTTTGACAACAAAGCAGAACAGAACTGCAGTCTGCAGAAGTAATCCGGCTACAGTACCATTTATTCGAAGATAGGGTACTTTAATAGTGATGGCATGAGATTGCATCGCATATATACTTCATTCCGTATAGTTCAATTCAATTCAATAATAATTCTATATGCTTATGCTATAAAGCTAACACCAACTTTGTACTGTAGTTTGTAGCAGCTTTGTGCATATTCGGCTTTCCCTTACTCTGCTTGGACTTAGCGATTGAGTTAGGCCTCCATACCTAGAGTGTGGTTTTATCAGCAGTCCTTATGGGCCAGACCCGTTCTAGGCTTTGAAACGGCTTCCTGTTTACTGGGCCGAGCGCATGTTGTCTTTATAAATTAAATTTCTTATCTTTATTATTAATACAAGGCCGATCGATCATATTTACTGGGCTCAAAAGGTGGAAAAAGCCCCTGAAAATAGTAGCGCTGGACATACCACACTATTGTACTCCCTTCGTCTCACAAATAAACGCAATTTTTTAACTTCAACGATTCCCGCTTGACCGCTTCGTCTTATTCAAAAAAAAAAAATTAATAAATACTATTTATTATTTTATGACTTACTTTTTCGTTAGAGATATTTTCATAATGATTTATTTATTTTACTATTTTCACAAAAATCTAAATAAGACGAATGGTCAAAGAGGATCCGTAGAAGTCAAATAATTGCGTTTATTTGTGAGACTTGAGGGTGTACAATACTATAGAAATGTGCTCCGTTGCATAGGTAACCCACCTATCATTGATTTATTTCTTTGTCAAACTACATCTAAGAAGAAGATGTGACGAAAAATTGTTAGCCATGTGCATTTAGAAAAGAGACACGAGTGGCCATTATCAAACACACCTTTGCCTCAACGCAGATCATGATCTTTGGGCCCCGGTAGTTCAGGCCGTTTTGGGTCCCGGTTTTACCTGAGAGAGTCGTCTCAGCGCGCCACAGTTGGAAGGCAGCCTTAAACGACTACCGGTCAGTGGTCAGGTTGGGCCGTCAGGGGCCGGCCGGGCTATGCAGGCATGCTGGCATGCTGTGAGGCCGTCCCGCCCTCACACGCCACAAGTCGCCAACGGTGTCAAATGGGCCCGTCAGCTGCCGCAGTTGGGCTCCGGCTAGAGCTTCGATATGCGTTCGTTCTCGGAGAACGAGAAACAGACGGACAGACCTGAGTATAGCTGCGATTGGTCAGGTGGCGCTGGCGCAGTGGTTAAGGTGGAGTACTAACGACCGATGCAAGCATCATGTGGCCATGATGAGGCTGGCAGGTGGAAATGAATCAAATGAAACGCGAGCCCGAGAACGATGATGCCTAGGAATCCTATTTCCTTCGTCGTTTTCCTTTCTTCTCGCAGCGTGAACTGTGGAATCTTCACCGAGAACGATGATCAAAACCGCCCCCGAAATCCTAAAAATCAACCATTAACCGAGAAATTCCCGAAGAGTGTTGTCTCTATCGTGCCGATTGCCGAATTCTGGGACTCTGGCCACACCAACAACACCTTTGTGCCTACTCTATCGCGGGGCAATGGCTCTCTACTGTTCCGACGCCGTGACCTCCTCTACTCGCCAACGCCAACCAACCGTCTTGCGTCTCCGGCACTCCACCGCAGCGGCGGGCGGTGGTGGCCCGTGGTCGCACACACCGGGCACCAACATAACTCGCCGGCACAGTACTACGTGGTACAGCAGCAGCAGAAGCATTTCAACACGCCGTGCGAGACACGGGTACAACACAACACCGACGTGGTACTGTACCACTGGTACTACAGCAGCAGTAGCGTTTTCGCCCACAAGAACTCAAAACCGCAGAGGATCCGAACCCGTTCCCCCCCGTCATCATCCATTGAATTCCGGAGCCGGACGGGGCACGCCGGCCAACGCGGCCGTGACTACGGGTCGGTGACCTCGCCACTGACACGCCGGGCCCGCGCTGAACTCCCAGCGGCGAGGCGATCCGACACGGCAATCTCGCGGCCCCACACCTTATACGAGGACGGAGGGAAGGGAGAGGAGAAGCCGTCTTGATTCCCCCTTTCCTTTTTTTCGTTCTCCTTTCCCGCGCTTCTGCCGCAGTCCATGGCCCAACTGGCGCGCGAGAATACCCGTGACGCTGGCGTCTGGGCCCGTCCAGCTCTGCTCCAGCGCGGAGACAGGCGAGATGAGACAGACGCAAATCGCCCCGCCTTTTGGTGCAGGGATCGCGGCGCTTTACAGCCACCGCCGCGTGGTCCCCACGCGTCGGCGTGTGTGAGCTGGCGTCGTCTTCCCCCCGCCGCCCCGGCTCTTCTCGTGCCCTCTTTCCCTCGCCGCTGCGCGAGACCGGGTTCAAACCACCGCGACCGGGGCAGTCCCGTCATTATCACACCGGGGCGGCTGCAGCCCTAGCCAAATCGTCGCTCCCCACACACACACGGCGAGCGGGGCCCACGCATGTGCCACCGGCCCTCTCCCCTTGCCCATGTGCCCTGTAGTACCCTCTCTCTCTCTTCACTTAAATCTCACCTCCCAAACTTACCAGTTTCTCTCTCTCTCCTCATCTCTCCCCCAACTCTCTGTATCTCTCTCTGAAGCAATGCTGTTCCCCACCGCCTCCACCGCGCGGCGGCGGCGGCGGCGGCACGAGGTCGCCGCCGGTCGGTGGTGCGGGCTCGTGGTCCTTGCTCTGGTGGCGCTCGCGGCTGGCGCGGCGGCGCAGACGTCGCCGTCGGACGTGGCGGCGATGCGGGCGGTGGCGAAGGCGCTTGGCGCGGACAAGACGCTGGGATGGGACGTCGCCGGCGACCCCTGCTCGCCGAAGCGGTGGGACGGGGTGTCCTGCGACTCGTCGGGCCGCGTCACCGCCATCCAGGTCGGGAAGCGCGGCCTCACGGGGACCCTGCCCCCGAGGTGGGCGACCTCACCGCGCTCACCCGCCTCGAGGTTTTCCAAAACAATCTCTCCGGCCCGCTGCCCTCGCTCCCGGGGCTCTCCTCGCTCCAGGTTATACTCGCCCACAACAACAGCTTCGATTCCATCCCCGCCGACTTCTTCAAAGGCCTCACCGGGCTCACCGCCGTCTCCATCGACTACAACCCCTTCGCGTCGTGGACGCTCCCCGCCGACCTCGTCGACTGCTCCTCCCTCGCCAACTTCTCCGCCAACGGCGCCAATGTCTCCGGCACGCTTCCGGACTTCTTGGGCCAGATGCAGGGGCTCCAGCGGCTGTCGCTGGCCTTAAACCAGCTGTCAGGGCCAGTACCGGCGTCGCTGGCCGGCGCGCCGCTCGTGCAGCTCTGGCTCAATCACCAGAACCCTGACCACAACCTCAATGGGTCGATTAGCTTTGTCAGCAACATGACCTCTCTGGAGCAACTGTGGCTGCATTCTAACTCATTCACTGGGCCCTTGCCGGACTTCGCGGGGTTTGATAATCTGTGGGATTTGCAGCTTCGCGACAACGAGCTCACAGGACCGGTGCCTGACAGTCTTTTCAAGTTGAAGGCCCTGAAGAAGGTGACCCTGACGAATAATCTGCTGCAGGGGCCGATGCCTCAGATTCCTGATCAACTGGTTCCTGGGACAGACATGAACGCAAATACAGAGAGCTTCTGTTTGCAGGAAGCCGGGAAGCCATGTGATCCCCGTGTGAGCCTGCTGCTCGAGGTTGCTGCTGGGTTCATGTACCCGGCCGTACTTGCTGCGGAATGGAAGGGGAATGATCCATGTACGTTTTCGGGTGTTACCTGCACCAAAGGTAACATTACTCGGCTGAATTTTGCCAAAAAGGGTCTCAGTGGTAGTATCTCACCGGCCATTGGGAAGATTAGCTCACTTGAGGTGCTAGATCTTGCTAACAATAGCATCACTGGTACTGTGCCTGAGGAGGTTGCCGCTTTGCCTTTGCTGAAAAATGTTGATTTGTCAAACAACAATCTCTATGGAAAGCTTCCTACCTTTGCTTCCAAGAATGCAGTGGTGAATACTGCTGGTAACCCTAACATAGGCAAGGATGCTCCTGCACCCACGGCAGGTTCAGGTGGTAGCAACAACAGTCCATCTGGGGAAGCAGTGGTAACAGTGGGGGCTCCTCTTCACCTTCTGTTGGAGTCATTGCAGGCTCTGTGGTCAGTACAGTTGTTGGACTAGGCCTCCTTGCTGCATTAGGATTCTATTGTTACAAGAGAAAGCAGAAGCCTTCCGGAAGGGTGCAGAGTCCACATGCCATGGTTATCCATCCGCGGCACTCAGGATCAGATGACATGGTTAAAATCACAGTTGCAGGGGGAAATGCTAATGGTGGTGCTCGCACAAGCGAGGCATATAGCCAAGCGAGCAGTGGTCCACGGGACATCCATGTTGTTGAAAGTGGAAATATGGTCATTTCAATCCAAGTTCTCCGCAATGTGACCAACAACTTCAGCGAGGAGAACATCCTTGGTCGAGGAGGGTTTGGCACTGTTTACAAGGGTGAGCTTCATGACGGCACAAAAATTGCTGTAAAGAGGATGGAGGCTGGGGTGATGGGTAACAAGGGGCTAAATGAGTTCAAATCAGAGATTACTGTTTTGACCAAGGTCCGTCACCGTAACCTTGTCTCACTGCTGGGCTACTGCCTTGATGGAAATGAGAGAATTCTTGTGTATGAGTACATGCCACAGGGAACACTGAGCGAACACCTATTTGAGTGGTCAGAGAAGAATTTGCGGCCATTGGAATGGAAAAGGCGACTTAGCATTGCACTTGATGTCGCAAGGGGTGTCGAGTATCTTCACAGCCTTGCCCAGCAGACCTTTATCCACAGAGACTTGAAGCCATCAAACATACTTCTTGGCGATGACATGAAGGCCAAGGTGGCGGACTTTGATTGGTTAGGCTTGCACCAGCTGATGGGAAGTGTGTCTCCATAGAGACAAGACTTGCTGGCACTTTTGGGTACCTTGCACCAGAGTATGCAGGTGATCATCCTATATTTCTTCTTACCAAGTATATAGATGTTTTTTGTTCAGTTAAATTGACATGCACATTACATCTAACCTACAGCTACCTGTAGTAATAACATTTAATGTTAAATATTAATAGCCTTCTTCCAAAATGACTATTTATTTCAATGACCAAGCAGTCAAGCACTACATTTGAGCTATGGCATATACTGAGATACATAATGATATCATGAATACTTGCATATTACCATCTTTCCTCTAAAGTGACTTTTTAGTTGTGAATGATGTATTATATTTATATGGTAAAATCAGCTAACTTACTACTGTATTTTTTCTTCCCTGCTGCATGTGCACACCCTTACATACTCTGGCATCACCCCTGGTTGTGGCTTGTGACTTGCTTTGTGTACCTTCTATGAGAGATACTTTAGGCGCTCACTAAGAAATTTGGAATACTTTAGGTGCTCACTAAGAAATTTGGAATCCCAAATGTGATACCTGAAAAGATCTTTTAAATTTTGGTTGACCTTCTGATCAACTAGAACTAGAATAAGTTTATATGCGAAGAGCCATTTAAAATTGTAATTGTTCTTTCACCCCAAGCATTACTATCTATGGATGGATTACCTATTCAACATAAACTTAAGATTTTGTTTTCATGCTGGACCATTCCCTTGTACCATTGAGACATTTTCAATAGCCCAAGACCATGAATGGAGCTTTAATTTTACCTTTCACTTGTAACTAACGTTTTGCCTTTCGTCTTCATGTTAGGAAACAAGGTTATCTGAATTGTTAGCTATATCATCTTTCCTGCATTGTCCTAATTGATGAGTTCAGCCATGCACTTTTTTTTGAAGAGTGTGTTGATGAATTTAAATATACTCACAACATCTGTCTGACAAAAATGAACATTTTTATGTGCAGTTACGGGACGAGTGACCACAAAAGCTGATGTCTTCAGCTTTGGTGTCATCTTGATGGAACTGATTACTGGACGCAAGGCACTTGATGAGACTCAGCCTGAAGACAGCATGCATTTAGTTACATGGTTCCGAGAATGCAGCTCAACAAGGAAACATTCCGCAAAGCAATCGACCCTGTTATTGACCTTGATGAGGAGACATATGCTAGTGTTTGTACTGTTTCAGAGCTTGCTGGTCACTGCTGCGCTAGGGAAGCACACCAGAGGCCTGACATGGGCCATGCTGTTAATGTGCTCTCTACCCTTTCAGAAGTTTGGAAACCAACCGACCCAGACTCTGATGACAGCTATGGTATCGACTTGAACATGACCCTGCCTCAGGCTCTGAAGAGATGGCAGGCATTCGAGGATAGCAGCCACTTTGATGGTGCAACTTCTTCATTTGTTGCAAGTTTGGATAACACTCAGACAAGCATCCCTACCAGGCCTCCTGGATTCGCGGAGTCGTTCACATCTGCTGATGGAAGATAGACAGTTAGCCGCTAGGGTGTGCAAAACCTTGTGCTTCCTCTGTTGAAATAGAAGGCCCAAGAGATCCTTGTGTTCATTCTTTTAGTCTCTTCGCCCCCAATCTTTCATGTCTCTTTATTCGGCTCTGTACTGCTGTGTAGCTGCCCTTTGATCATGTATGCTGTGATCTTGTCTCAGAATTGCCTGGAAGTTCGAAAAATTTGCTAACTGGCGATGTCATTTGCTAAGATTAAAGTAGAAGTATGCTAGGGTTGTTGGGTTGTATCAGATATTGACAATTTGCAAGTGAAGGTAATCCTGTATTCGTCAAAACTTATGACCCTGGACTGAAGTTTTTCCATGTTCTTCTGAAGCAACGCCTCTGCTATGATTATTTCACTGGTACTTACAGTTATCAATTATTATTACCTTTTTGCCCCTCAGGGATGGCCATGAAGGTTCATGTGTCCATGACACTACCTGTAAAAGCTCAATTATTCGTCATGATCTGGTCTCTTATCTGGCCATAATCATCGAACACATAGACACTTTCATGCGAGTCTAACCAGGACCAGGTCAAGTATATAGCAAACATGATTTGGCTTTTGGTTATTTACATTGAAATAGCCTGGTGAGCGTCACATCTCCAGAGCAGAAGCTTCAGCCTTCAGCTAATCAGCTATGTTCATGTGAGGCGCAAGTCCTATTGTGCTGCTGCACCTGCACCTAATCCATGTGAGGCAGTTCAACAAAACTGGATTTCGCATCACTAAACAACGCACTAGCTTTTAGCTGTGCTCCAAAGCTTTTGCTCCAGACCGTGGATCCTGCAAAACAAAACCAGGGGGGCGCTAACTGAAGTCCCCACGCTAACAACCTGTAGCTCAAAAGGGACCCCGGACAGACAGCGATGCACTGGTGATTTGCTGGAGCTGCGTCCGCTGCTCGCCTACTTGCCTGAAACGAAGGCAAGACAACGGGGAGGATAACGATGGGGCCCGTGTGTGTATCTGGTGACAACGAGGCTGGAATTTGCGATCCAGTTGTCTGATCGTGATTCCAGTGCATGGCCCTGTTCCATTGGATTTATTTGTTTGTGAACTTACTCTTGCTACCTTATATTCTCCTGAAAGTACGTGTAGTTTCGGCGACGGCGCAGTCCAGCCGTGTGCGCGGTGTGCGGTGTACTGTTGCTGCGCCTTTGGACTGTGTATAGACTAGGCTTATCTTCAGGGCCAGTAGCTTCCAAATTGTGTCCATATCAAACCCAGGGTGGCATGCGCTGCAGCAGCAAGTCTACCAATTTTCGTTTCAACAAGATGCACACGACACACGTAACTGGTTCTGGGTGGTGTATATTTCTGGACGTCATTGACCAATTGATGATGGTGCTCTGCAGCGCAAATCTGTGATCTCGACTATTGCATCTGGTTTGTTTACTGTGACCGGACGTGGCCACGCTGATCCGACACCGGGGCTGTGTCGTATGGGAAAGCGCCGTGCCAGATTGGGCCTGTGGCCTCGACGGTTCCAGCGGTGGCCGGGGACCATGCAATGCAAGTGCTGCCTGGGTGCGCTGGCGATGCAGGAAGAGTCGTTTCTTGGTGGACCGGTCGTTAGATTTCATTTGTGACGCGCAGCGTAACTGGTTCTGGGTAGTGTATATTTCAACGGCACGACACGACACAATGATGATGGTGCTTTGAACGCAAAACATTTCTCGAACCTAAGGATTGCATCTGGTTTGTCTGCACCGGACGCTTGGCCACGCTGATCCGACACCGGCGCTTGTCGCCTGGTCAAGGTTCCAGGCGGTGGCCGGGGACCATGCAATCGAGTGCTGCTGGCGGGCCTGGCGATGCAGGAAGGTCGTTTTCTTGGTGGACCGGTCGTTTATTAGAATAATTAGTATATATTAAGCGGCATTTTAAAGATAATTAAGATATGATTAGTATAGAATTGCAACGGTACGTGTTACGACACGATGTTTTCGTATTTTTATCTCAACAAATGGCACAACATTTCCGAGAGGAACCTAAAGAAACCTGTGGCCGGCTATCGGTGCGGCTGATCTTGCCAGCAACGCGATCGCGACAGGTCGGAGCAGGCCCTACCTCTCGTCCGATGCACAATCGCTTCTGAGATGTGAGATCTGACGGCGATAAACTGGCGGGAACACAGCTCGTCGTCAGGTGAGCGGGCAGGGCACAGGGCCGGCCGGGCGACCGACCAGCGGAGTTTGCGCTGTCGACTCGCGCGTGCGCAGCGCCCGCGGTGGCCCGTGCGTGAGTCCGTGACCGGCAGGGACGTCGTGTGGACCGCGCCGCGCGGGCCTCCTTTCCAGGCTTTACAGGGAACCGAACGAAAAGGAGCCAGGCGAACCACACCACCCAGGCCAGGTCAGGCCCCGGCGTGGGCGTCGCCTTTGCCTTCGCGTCCCCGTTTTGCTCTCCGGCACCGTCTCGGCTCGGCGGCGTCGGCGCTGGCCCGCTGCACTGCCCGGTCGCGCTGTGCATGGCGTGGCGTGACCACTGCGTCTGCCAGTCCGCGTCCGCGTCAAGCATGCTGGTGGGCTCTAGCCTCTAGGTTGATCCAAGACGGTATCGTCGACTGGACCAAGTCGAATGTCCTACTCGCTGCAGTGTACAGTAACTTTTTCTCATTTTATTATTACAATTTTTTTGAACTAATAAGGTAACCTAAAGATTCGTCAGCTTGAGATTAGATATGTTTACTAGAAACTGGGGCGCGGCGTTGCCGCGCCGGCGCCCACTGGTGTGATCCTGCCAGTAGTTGAACAGCGCTGTGTTATATATTCTATGTTAGAGGAGAATACATGTGCTATATATAATTCTTTTGTGTTTAGCCGAAGAAGGTTGTGATGTATATTTTTTTATACAATCTAAGCGATTTAATTGTTTCATACTACCATTAAAAATATACTAATCAGTCACTTGGTTCGAATGCATACATGATAAATAAAATTGAGTCCTCAGCTGTAAGCTGTTTTGATTCACCAAGCAAAACCCAATGTATAATCATAACAAGATAAATGTGACGGAATATAGACACCGTATTGGTTGCCATGCCTTACCTGTAGTTGTAATTCTCAACATGACTTCTGCAGGCCACATTAGTAACAAGCATTATGACTAATGAGGCCTTGTACTCAGGTAGACAGTAGGCTAATCTATTGATCCCCATGATGATAACAAAGCCACATTAGTAACAAGCATTATGACTAATGAGGCCTTGTACTCAGGTAGACAGTAGGCTAATCTATTTATCCCCATGATGATAACAAAGCCACATTAGTAACAAGCATTATGACTAATGTGGCCTTGTACTCAGGTAGACAGTAGGCTAATCTATTTATCCCCATGATGATAACAAATGATGTTTCCACTTCACATTACAACATCAAGGAGTGTAGATAGATGTAAGACTAATGTGGTAATTTTATACTATGAGGCAGCGATGAATCGAAGGAAATACGTTTTGAGTTTAATCATTTAATTCAGAAAATGGAAATATTCTTTAGTCTACAACACCATACTTGGTTATTTTTTCTGAGTTTGTAGAATCCTACCTGATACTAACAATTTTAGCAAAGTAATTTTCTGCACCTACGGTATAGCTGGTCGTCCATATAGTAATCCTCGTTTGTCGATGTCGTAATCCTCATCTTTTCCATCTCTGCATATAGTAATTTTTAAAGAACTGTTTCAATTAGTTCAAACGACGATTGCTAGAAGAATTCTGTAAAACAGTAGGCTACTCAATAATTATGTAAAGAAATAAGAGAAAGTATGAAAAGGACATGTGGAGTCTTTTTTGTTAAGCATTCCAGATGTAGTCATGTGGACTAATTGCCATTTTAATGACATAAACATCTGATATGAATTGGGATCGCAAGTCCTCAAATTAAATCTTCTCTGTTTATGTTACCAAAGTGACCTAGGCGTTGTGTCGAACACAGGACATGCAGGGTAGATGAAGAGCGTGTGGAAAAAGAACATGTTACCAGGAAGGGATTCGAGCAGGTACACGAAAAGGACTTAAGCAGAGGCTGGCCTGTTAGTGCAGCACGACGAACAGCTGGCCGTTAAGACTCGAGATTATAGATATTGCAGCAGTACTTGCTCCATTTGGAGAGCACAAGGCTTCACTCTGCGGCAGCAGGTAGCACCGCCGTCGGCGCCTCGGCGTCGTTGTCCACGAATCGCACGGACCGCTTTGGCTTCACTCCGTGGACAGCGTCTTGCTGAGGCAGGAGAGCGACTATGAGGACGCCGTGGAGCATGCGGACTCCACCCCACGCGACGCGCCCGCCCGCGCAAGGTCCAGCCCGAGAATTAGGGATGCTGGGCTCGCCCGCGCTGGGTCCGGCCGCACCAAGGACGGCACGCCCGCCCGTGCCTGTGACGCCCGCACACCCGTGCCACCAGGACACCCGCCGGGACCCCGCCTAGGACGCGTTGAGGTCTTGAGGATGCCCGCCCGCGAGATGTGCCGCCTGGAATGTTGCCGGGGATGTCGGCACCGGAGACGCCCGCTGGTACGCTTGGGCGACGAGTTGCCGCCCGGGCCTGGCAGCGCGAGGTGCCCTCTGCCATTGGCGCGGCGGCGAGGTGGACCCGCTGCAGGGGCGGCCGCCTCCGCGACGCGGGTTTCGGCCGGCTCGATGGTGCGTGTGCGGCCGGTCCCCGGGCGCCCGCGACTTCGGCGGCGCGAGCTCGGTGGGCCCTCGGCGCACGGCGGCTCCAACGGGAAGCGGGAGGAGTGGATGAGAGAAACATGCCGCGACGAGGCGGAGCATCGAGCCAGCCGGTCCCCGGGCGCCCGCGACTCCGGCGGGCCGAGCTCGGTGGGCCCTCGGCGCACGGCGGCTCCAACGGTGCGAGCGGCTGCTTCGTGCTTCCTCGGCGCGGTGGCCAAGCATCAGCTCGTGGGGCTGCGCCGCTGTGGCAATGAGGGGCCATGGGGGAGGCTGGGATTGTTCGCGTCGTGCGGAGCCATCTGCGGCCCGGGAAGGTTCGTGATGGGGAACGAGATCCTCTGCAGTTCGGCAGAAGAACTTGTCTCTACGGTTCATCATCCAAGCCGTTGATATCAGATCCAAGGGTGCTCTTCAGAGAAACTAAACTACCAGGCCTCCAACCGGCCCATGTGAGCCCATCACGTTATTTCTCTGTCCCTCATTCCCATCTGCCGAAGTTTGTGGTTACGGCCAAACGGCGTCGCGGCTCCTCCGTCTGGTAGCGTCAGCGGAGCTCCGCGCTGCTCCCGTCCGGCCGTCGTCATCAGGTGCTCCCACCGGATCTGGTGCATCCATCCTCTACAGGCCGAAGCGGGCGAGGCGCGCGGCACGGCGCAGAGCGGTCGTTTCCTCTGCAGGCCGCGCCGCCGGCGGCGGACTGGCCGTGCATGGCCCCATCCGCGCCCGTCCTCACCTGCGCCTGGCCGTGACGCCCCCGGCCGCGCCGCCGGCGGCGGACTGGCCGTGCATGGCCCCATTCGCGCCCGTCCTCACTTGCGCCTGGCCGTGACGCCCCCGGCCGCGCCGCGCTCGTCCTTGCCTGCGTCGTGCCATTCCTCGCCTGCACTTGGCCGCGCCGCGTCCGGCCTCGTCGCGCATGGTGCTGCCTGTCTGGCTGTCTCCCATCTAGGCACTCGAGGTGGAAGACGAATCTGACAAGTAGGTCTCACTTGGCAGAGACAGGAGCTGCGTGACCTGGCTGTGAGACAGGATCGTTGGAGCCTGAAAGGTCACGTTGATGTTGGGCCGAAGCCCAGCGAACTGACGGAGGCAGCGTATATGCTCTGCTCACCGCTAGATAGACATGGACGGCTAGGTTTCCAGCAACCGTAGAGAGCGGTTGTCTAGCAAACTGTAGAGGATCTCATTCCCGTGATGGCTGGAACGAGAGATGCGGGGGCGGCGGACGGCAGCGGGAGGGGTGGATGAGAGACACGCCGCGAAGAGGCCGAGTCCGGCCGAGAGCGGGTTCGCGAGCATTCGCGATGGCACGGGGTTTGAGACCCGCCATGATCTGATCGAACGGTCGATATCATCTGATGTCCGGGTCCGACGGCTGAGAGAATAGCGGGCGACGTGGCCACGCTCTACTGCCCGAGCTTGAGCTCTGGATTCGATAGTAAGAAGACTGGATTCGATAGTAAGAGATAGGGATAAGTTTTATGTGTGTCTACGTAATTCATTAAAAATAATCGGCGGTCTAATTGCATATGTAGACCACTGGGTAAAAAAAAAAAAAAAAAAAAACTGGGCTTTTACGTATGCGTTATTGGGCTAGTTTATTCCGGAGTTGCAGGGTTCATTCGGCCCGAGCTGTGCGCCCTCTTCTAAATTTTTCCTTATTGTTATTATTTCCTACTACTAGAACATCCTTCTCTACATATGGAATTCTTTCTACAGCAAAATATCAATATATATTGTGTCGAAACAAGTGGGTAAATTTTTCTATCTTAGAAATGGGTATAAGTAAAAAAAATATTCCACCAAGCATACTACCACTACTAGCAAGTACCCATTGCATCGCCCGGGGAAGCAAGCCGAAAATATAGCATATCATATGATTTTACATGGAAGGAAAAGATTAGCACCATTAGATTAGTAAATTAGTTACCGATGGGTTCATATTAATTTTACTGATGTAGCGAGCAATTTAATGTGCACAGAGAACGGAATGATTTCTTAATTAATAAGAAGCTATGTATGCACTGGACAACACAAGACATGAATAGATGTGGTAGATAAGGAAAGAAAGAAGACATGTGATTGAACAAAAATATATCCTACAAAAACTACTATCCATTATGAACATAATTTCTATATGTATTATCTATGTAAATTGGTAGACATAAAGTTTTTAAGTCTTGGGACTGCCCCTATAAATAGTTGTTGTATGTCGCTTTCTTTGGAATAGTTGTTGTATGTCGGTAGGTAGAAAAAAAAATGTCGTTATTAGAGCATGTCTGGATGGACTCGAGCCCAAACCACTGTAGCAACATTGTGGCGGAGCCGCAGAACAACTAAATTTTGTGGCTCCTCTGTTCGCCCCATTCTTTTTGGTGAAGCAAGAGTTGGGCGGTTCCATGCTACAAGGCGACATAGTGCCCGCGGAAGGATCCAGAGCCAACTGGAGTAGTGCCAAACAAATCCATAACCTAGCTCATACCCTTTCGATGATGTGCATTTTTACCTAAAGTACTCACGATTCATGAAACTATCTACATGCATACGGTGTTACTTTGCTTTCCTTGCCCATTACGCCGAGAACGTTCTCGATGTTCCGTGTGCACCCATGTGCCACCAACGTTGACTTCGTCGTGCCACCGCATTGACTTCGCCATTAAAGCTTCATGGAATCAACAAAGTTGGGTGGCTCAAGCCCCTACCTATTAGAGCTTCATGGAATCAACAAAGAGGTAAAAACGAGGAGAATAGGAAAGGAAAGGACGAGATGTAGTGCACACATAGGGCGACATGAAACTTCGCGACAATCGATGGTAGGGAGCTTTCGATGAATGACCATGACTACATCAGTGTCCATATGAGTCACTATTCCTCGTTTCAAACCACCAAATGCCAACTCATTTCGACCCTTATTGTGACAAAGGATGTCATATTGATTGGCGAGCAATCAAGCCAAATGTAGAGTCCATGACCCACATCCAATGGCCCGATCACGTGTCTGTAGTAAAATTTGATTGGTCACAATTCGGCATGTTCCATTTATTATAAACAATTTTTTTTTCCATCATTGCTAGTTGTCCTCTCTCGAGACGAATTTAGCAGTGATATAAAAATAATTTATATGTACATTGTATATAAAAATAATTTTATAATTTGCAATGAATATTGAGTAGACTAGAGAATTAGAAACCAGAGCTAACTTATATTTTCACCGAGACAAATATTGCCTTCATCGGTTTTATTTTAAGCAGTCAGAAGAATTGATGGTGCATTTTTGAACAACCAAACGGACCTTGAGCCTATCTGAAATTGCAATGCTTCACCTTGTTCATGCGAAACTTCCTCGAAGCTCTAGTCTAGCAGCCCATCAGATGTCGATCTCATATTCTTTTGCAAAGGTTCGATCTAAGAGTACGAGTACTAAAGCGGTCTCGATGCTAAAAATTATATATCGACATTGAACATGTAAGTATATTTTCAATGGTTAGTGCTTTTAAAAGAACTTTTGTCCACATATCTGTTCTCTTTAGAACAAAGGTAATAATACAACAAATCTTAAAATAATAATAATAATAATACAACCAACTATTGGTTATATAAAAACTTATAATCTATCAGACCACTCAAGTCGTAGTTAGCTCACTTATGGTTTACTTATTTCTCCCATAAAGTTTTGTTTTTGCCCTGTGTGTATAATCTTTTCTTCACCTCGAATTTAGCCTATATACATCTACAACCCTTTAATATATTACTCGTCGTTAGCTCTCTCTCGTGCCTCAATTTTCATGTAGATATAGTTTTTCTCTAAGAAACAATTTCCTCATCTGTCTTCTCTAATCTCAATATCACATTATCATTTTTCTTAGTTAATAGTACTTTAATTCACTAATTACATAAACCATTTAAATCATTTGTTTATACTGTGTTGGATTTGTGGAATCACCTCATGCTTCGTGAAGTGGTGTATCTTGAGTTGATCCCATAAATGTTAATGAAATCAACCTTAGGAGATATAAAATGGTAAATAAATCGACTTATTTTTTCTACTACAAACTAAATAAAATTTGAGAAATGAGAAAGATAAAAAAAAAAAAGTTCAAACAAATACACCTGACGCGAGTGAATTTTTGGGCACGTCCCTCCCAACTGCTAGTGACAAACAATCCGGTCAGGTACAATGCATCTGAACATTGGGCCCGAAAGCCCCGGTAGAGCCACGTCACCCAAAAATTTGACCTCGCTCCCGCTGCGTCTCGATCGCGGGGGCCAACCTAACGGGCCGAACCTTTCCCCATCAAGCTATCACCTGCCTGTCCTCACAAAAACATTTTCCACACGTCGGTGACGGCGACCACACCATTGTTGTTTAGCCGTTGACCTGCGGGACCCATGACCATAGGCCCGTCCCCGAGACAGGTGGATCCCACATGTCATTGGAGCATAGCCTCATGGGGCAACGGAGGGCACGGCTTGCTCCGCGAGGTCACGGGCGGACGCGTGGAAAGCGACCGTCGTGGGGCCGGCGCGTCAGCGGCGGGAGCATTTGGGTCGGCGTGCGGCTGCGGGCTGTGCGGCACCGCTCGCACCGTCACTCGCAGGCCACAGAATTACGGTAAGGCCCCTGCCGCCGCGGACCAAAACCCCAGCGCCAGCCGCAGGAGACGACCGCTCTGGGCAATGCCGTCCACGCGCGCGCTCCGGCGGTTCGAGCCGCGACGGTCGCCGCCGCCACGGCAGAGCTCGCAGGCGGCGGCGAAGGAGGGAGGAGGAGGCGAGCCCGTGGCTGCCGTCCTCGTCCTCCACCTCGTCGTCTTCCTCCTCGGCCGCCGCGCTCTTCAAGCACCCCGCCGCCTTGTCGGCGGCTGGGCCGAGGGGCGGATCGGGGACGCGCGTGTACCCGCTGCGGGACTTCCCGGGCGGGGACGCGGCCGCGCTCGGCGGCGCGTTCCGGGACAACGTGCGGTGGCTCCTGAAGCAGTGGAGCTGCGCACCGGGTTCCGGGTCGGCGTGGCGCGCGCTGCTCTCGGACGAGCGCACGGGCGCTTTAGTCCCCATCGTCGCCGTGGAGGAGCTCGTCGCGGCGTCGCCCTCGCCGCTCTGCGATCTCTGTCGCTGCGCCGGTGAGTTGGCTTCGCTTCCCTGGGTCTTCATCGCGTATTTGGGGCGCAGCACGCGCTTCTTTGGTTCGTGGGGTTTTGAATGCTTGATGGATGCGCTGATTAGGTTTTGGGGAGTTCTTCCCAATTTTTTTGCTGGATTAGTAGAACTGTTGTTACAAATGCTCTATCTCTGTGATTTGTGGGCTTCGTGACCGTAGTAGGGAGATTCTTGGGGATATTCTTCAGTAATAATTACTTGCAATTATCGTTCCTACCTGTTGAGAAATGCGCTGAATGAGCGTTAAACTACTCGTAATTCTGATTACATACAACGTTGGGTGAAATGGTGAATAATAGGAATTGCATTTCAGTTCAACATTGTTGCATTTATTATGATCCGTTATTTTCCTGTGTTATTTTCCTGTGCACATTGCCAGGAATTGACGACTCCATGTTGCTTGTTTCAAAAAAATTTAAATCACTTGCGGAAATACCAGTGCGGTTTATAATGGTGGCCCTGGCCTCTTAAAGTTTATTTCTTCTTCTGGAAAAGATGTTGTTTCGTGCATTGATTTACATCCTAGTTCTGTAAATGCCAACTCAGCAATGGTCGAAATAAGTGCATGATTGGACCGAAATTTCAGGTTGGAGCCACCATTGGGTGTCAAAGCGGAAGTACCATTTCATCATTCCGGCAGTGGTCGACTGGGACCAGCCATTCAGGGCTGATGCGTTCCTTGGGCACACTGATCACCTCCTACATGGTCTGATCCATAGTAATGGCTTTGGTCACCTTGTCACTCTCCACGGTCGTGAAGGTGGCTCCACTTTCCTCTCTGGCTGCCAGATCATGGATATATGGGATCAGCTTTGTGCAGCTCTCCGTGTAAGGTAACAATATACTCGTTCTTCCCTGTTCAGAAATACTCTTCAGTTCAGTACCTGTTAGCTGGAGTTGTGCTTTAAGTACAGTAGCAAATTCTGAACTTTGGTAACTTTATGAAGGCTGTAAACTCAAGAAAAAATAACCCACCCACCTTGTTTCTATCTTCTAAGCTTTGAAGGTTTCTGTGCAGAGCCGTCTCTGTTGTGGACTTGACCCAGAAGCACTCTGTGGACCTCCGCCTCCTGCTTGGAGTGGCACAAGGCAAGACATGGTTCACTCGCTGGGGGTACTGCCTTGCCAAGGGTTGTTTCAGTGTGTCTAGGTCCACTTATACTGCTGCACTTGAAGCCCTTGCTGCCCTGCCTGTTGATTGTCTCCGTAGCCGTCATGTCCGTCGTGTGGTCACAATCTACCGCCGCCTCTCCAACAAGCCTCTGGCTACAGTCCGTGAGTTCATCCTCTGCCTCCTTGACTGGAAGCACCGTGAGCCCCCGCTTTCTCCTCTTCCCATGAAGACATCCCCACGGCTGATGTTCTTGCTGCCGAAGTCATCTAAGGTGAAGAGGCTCAGGCAGCCATGCCAACGCTTTGAGGACGTAGTTGACTTTCTCGAGTGTCGGTGGTCAAAGAAGCGTCTGCTTAGTGCTGCAGAGGTTGTTGTTGAAAAGCTGCGGGAGCATGCCAATGGCACAAAGATTTCACGGCAGGCAGTACGAGATGCCGCCAGGGGCGCCATCGGGGACACTGGTCTCCTGGACTTTGTCATCAAATCCCTCAATGACACTGTTGTTGGTAACCACATTGTGCGCCGCGTGCCTGAGAATCGTGTGCTTCACTTCAGCCTTGAGGAATATGCTGAGCCTGAGCCACAGCTGCAGGCAGATCATGAGCTTGAGCCAGTGGAAGTTGATGCAGAGCAGAGCCCTCCTGCAGTCCGATGGCCAAACACAGCAGAGGCGGAGCGGGATCTGCGTGCTGTGTACCGAGCAATGGTGGAGGCACGCAGTGAAGCAGCACAGGCTGTACTGGACTGCAAGCATTGGGTGAAATGGTGGGGGCTTAGGGATGAGTCTGATGACCAGCTAAGGTTCCTTGTTGATTGGCGACCACAGCCATGGGAGGCTACTGAACTTACAAGGCCATTGCCGCCAGGGGATATCGTGGTAGTACCGTTGCATGCATCCATAGGCGAGCTGCTTGTTGAGGTGGAGAATGCACTGCGGGATACATACTGCTTCTTTGAGGATTTCAGGCCGAGTCACTGGAAGGCATTGCTGGTGATAAATGGGATCCGGTGATGCTTGGTGGAGCAGAGTCTGGTGACACCATCGGTGTGCATGGCCACGGAGCAGACATGGAGACTGAGCTGCGGTGCCAGGGAGGTGCAGATGCGTGGGAGGTACAGTGTGTTTGTGGTGCACAGGACGACGATGGGGAGCGCATGGTGGCATGCGATGCATGCAATGTCTGGCACCATACACGCTGTGTGGGCATTGCAGATGGTGCTCCGGTGCCACCATTATTTCTCTGCATATCCTGTAGTGGCGCGCTCATGGCCGCTGGACCAATTTCTGGATGAGACACTAACGGTACCTGAAGTTTAGTGACAATTCTTTTGAACCTTTTCGGTTCATGCCTGACGGTATTAGTCTGACGAGTAAACCAGTTGTGATACTGTTGAGACTTGTGTAAAGTGCGTTGCTGTAGTAGTATGTGATAAGTTTAGTAGAAATACCGAATGTTATCTGTAGTAGTCGATTAGGCAGTAGAAAGAGAAGCACTATCCATGTCGTTAGCAATCCGACTGGAAATTTTGTACAGGGACATATTATAGAAGAGATGCTGTAAATAGCTGCGCTGTCCTGTGATTTGCGCCTTTCTACCGTCTGAATCTTGGTAACTTGTTGAACCGTGTTATTAGAATTTACTAGAAATGTCTTGTGGCGTTGCCGCTTAGGCCAGTGTATGTGCTGCTTGCAGTACAGATGGTTTTAGGGTAAGGGGTGAGTGGACTGAAGCCTCCGGTGGACTTGGACATAGATACAAGAACGATCAGTAGAACTTGCAGCTGCAATCAGACTTCGAGTTATGTTCATTATTGTTTGAGGGGTGTCCAGCGAGGAATCTGTATAAATATCACATAGAAATGTTTTCTGAGTCTGCACTTAACGACGCTTATAACCAAATCCTAACAAGTGTGGCACGGTTTGCGAAAATAAATGAACGATTTTGGCTTTTCTTCACTCTCAGTAAGAAATCAAAATTGGAAGACTTAGGTCATCATATAATATGGCAATCTACTATTGTTTAGCTGCCAAGTTTTAGTAACTGGGGTACTCATACAAAATGGGCAAAATACAATCGCATGAAGATTCTTTTAAAATGGGAGCTCAAATCCAACATCTCCTCGCCCTCATCCACAACCTGGTCACTGGTCCAATGGCCCTGGGAACAAAAAGCTCTAGGAGTGATTACGTTGTGAGATAGTAAAAGAAGCCCATTTATAGCTGCCTTGGTAAGTAAATCTATTGTTGACCACAGCAGATTAGAACACCCTTTGTCTTTAGTTTCTTGAAAATGCAGAACTGCACACCATTATTTTAGGGAGAAAAAAGGTTTAAGAAGCTAGCACACATGAACACACTCCTTATCACAGAAACGAATACATTTGCACCCTTGATAAACAAACAAGGCAGTTGTCGACCACTACTGAGCTAGCTCTCTATCCACTGGGGCTATAAGTCACTACATGTTTTTTGTTTGATAACAATAGAGAGAGTCTGAAGAAATCATTACACACCATGTTTTTAATTTTTACCCTTTATCCAATCCCTTGTACGTAGTGTATGGATGTGTATTGCTAATCATTTCTTTTACTAAAGAGCAAGTTCTAACTGCATAAATCCTGAAATGACAATCACTTTGAAACTAAAATTAATTGTTTTTCCATTTAGGAGTCAGGACCCTAGTAATTACGGAATATTGGAAAAAAATCAAAACAGGAATTGCAAAAAGAAAAGATGAGGGGGATGATATTAAAGATTTCAACAAACGGAAGACATTTCGTGTTACTTCACTCATTTCTAACGCAGAACCACATGACCATCCTGTGTGGGTCCTCGTCCCTTCCTTTGCTCCTGGAATTAAATTAAGCATGGGAAATTGGGTACTATGAGATGAAAATTCCATTAACTCGAATGAACAGAAAATGGGTCCTATGAGGTGGAAATTCCATTAACTCCAAATGCATTACTTCGCTGCTAGGCAACCAAATTAAATGTACACTTTAGTAATTATACCTAATACTAAACCGATATCCTGTAATAATCTATTATTCTGCTAATGCTCTGGATTGTTACGGCAAATGAAAACATAAGTTTCTTTGTGGCTGCTACTATAAGTGGAAACACATTGGATACAGGACTGAAGCTAAAATGGTAGTTAAAACTGTAATAAAGCAGAGTGAAAAAACTGTAATAAAAAGTAGAGTGAAAAGAAAAGTAGCTTTTACCAAAGACATAGGTAAAGACAGCAACCACTTCATAAAGCAAATTGTTAATGGACAATTAGAGAAATCACTTATAAGGTCAAAAGACATGATCAGGTTAAAAGGAGAAGAGCTCAATCTTAGAGTGTTTATGGGGAACATATCCTGAACACATTGGTAAGGTTGAGGAGGTCACTATGTCATCAATTTATTTAAAGAATATAATTAGAACCCACAACATTAGAAAGTTATGAATTATGAAAGAATTGTTACCAAATGGGGAAAAAGGTGAATTATATATCATCTTGATTCTTGAAGTGGAGAATCCCACCTGCATTTGAAAACCCCTGTATGAAACAAAGCATGACTCAAAAGCAGTGGTAAATCTGGATAAAGAGAAAATCAAATAATTAAATTCAGTGATCTAATCACTTCAACCACATTTGAGAAACTTATATGAAACAAAGCATGGCTCAATGTAAGGAAAGATGGGTAGACCACACTCACCTAATCCATGTAGCGGGGATGCGTCATGGATAGGCTGAAGCTCTGCAGAGCACTATTTGAATAAGATTGATCAGATGTCAGATAAAAAACGACAATCGCGATCATCTTCATGGCGGCAGAGCAGGTAAACATGTAACTACTGGGCGGTACTGCTAGCACGTTCGTGATATTTGCAAGTCAAACTGGCATGAAACATTGTTTTATGGTGTAACTATAATTACTATGCATGCGAAGGTATTTTTTGTCCTATTCAAATGAGCTCACCTTGAAAAGGCACATACCTTTAGCAAGTTATTATATTCAACCAAGAGCTGCTCAGATGAGAACCTGTATCATAACGAAATAGTGTCAGTTGGTGTTCAAAGCTGCTTGAAGAACTGAAAATGAAATCATAAACTCTGTAGTAAAGGGTTGCAGGCTGCAGCCCACGAGAGAATTCCTCTGATCGCCGTGTAAACATATCATCGAACACCTCCCGGGCACTATTGATATGCATCTCTCTCTTGGCTGTACAGGCAATGGCAGCTTCTCGCTGCGGACGTTGTTCGTGTTGTTGTTGGTGGCGCCGCCCAGAGTTTGTGCCGCGGGCTGCACATGCTGCTTCCGACGCCGCCCGCGCTGCCGACGTGCCTCGCGCCGCCACTTGCGGCTGCTGCTCGTGTTGCTGCTGGCGCCCACGGCCATGCTGCCCCCCAGCACGTTGGGATATGGCCGGCAACGCTGCGCCCGCGGAGCCTGCACGTGCTGAAGTAGGGGCTGCGGCCGGCACCATGGGGGGAAGGCAGGTGTGCCGCGGGGGGATAGTCGCCGCCATGGCGGCGGGGCGTCGCTGCGGCCGCGGCCGTGCTAGTGCGCCGACGCGTCGGAGGGCGGCCAACGCAGGGGCCCAGCCGGTGCGCCGCCGCACGGAGAAGGAGGGAGAGCCAGTGGCGAGGCTTGTAGTCGCCCAGGCTCGACGGCCGCCGCTGCAACCCGAAACCTAGGCTGGGCCATCCGCGCCGCCATGACCGGGAGGAGAGGGGGTTTTGGGGGTGGCACCGCTAGCATGCGTCGTCGTCGTCGCCGTCGCCCCGCCTACGCTGGTGACCGCCCGGTGCGCCGTCGCCTGGTGCATCGCCGGGTGGGGGAGAGATGGAGGGAGAAAGGAGGCCGAGAGTACAGAGAGAGGGAAGAGGACGGAAGAGTGATTCGCTAGTTCAAGGGTTTTTGCAAAAGCCCGGGACTGGTCCGATCTGGGCCGTCCGTCCGCTTGATCGGACGGCCGTGAATAGCCGGCGACGTGGCCCAATAGTTGGGCCTCTTTTGTTGCGTGAATCGTCTTAAAAAGGAGATTTACTGCGGGATATTATTTGTTCCTTTTTATTTGTCGTCAGTCTGCAGTAGGGTTTTACAACAGTGACCAGTAATTTTGGTGGCAGGTCCATGATCTTTATTGGTTCCGTTATTATAGTTGGTGCTCCATGCAGCTAGCTAATTGAAGCGCTTCAAGCTTGTCTCGAGAAAGCTTCGAGACTGGATTATACTTTTTGACTTCTCCCATCCTAAATTATAAGTCTTGACTTTTTTTGACAAGTTTGAGTATAAAATATTTATTAGAAAAGGTTACTAAATTTGACAATATTTTTTTAAATAATTTTCAAGACAAAATATTTATCAATATGATTTTTTTAAATAATTTTCAAATCTATCAATATGATTTTAAAATTTCCAAATTCAATGACTTTATTTATGATTTATATGTTCTCAATGTTTGACACAGACTTTTCCAAAAACTTTAATAATGATACGGAGAGAGTATACAACTCCATCTCTTCCAAATCATAAGTTGTTTTAACATTTTTATACATAGATTTTACTACACATCTATACATACAATATATCTAGATATATAACAAATTTGATGAAACAAAATGACTTATGAATTTGGGTTTATCTAGAAACACTTCGCTACGCAATTTTTTTTTTTACCCTCCGTCTAAAAAATAATACAAATCTCGTTTCCCGAGAAGTCAAAAAATATTTAATTTGACCAAATTTATAAAATATGTTATATAGTTGAATCTCCAATTAAGCTTAATTTGAAAACATATTTCATAACTAATCTATTGATGGTTGTTATTTTATATATATTTGGTCAAAATTTAGAATCTTTAACTCCTCAATGCGAAGGTTATTTTCTTTTTTTTGGGACAGAGGTAGTTACCACATCATGCCCACCCTGTGCTATAGCTTTGAGGTAGCTGTTTTGTAGCATCGATATTTTGAGCCACTACTTTGACACTAAACTGATAAGTTTAAGACTAATACGGAAAAAATTTGATCGCTTATGGTTGGACAGAATCAGAACGCGCAGAAGTGAGAGCTTGAAACTCGTCTTTGGTTGGTAATAATGAATTAATGACCCTAGTTATCAGTTTTCCAGTAAATATTTCTTCTGAGTGATTTTAAATGTAAGTCGTGCCAGACCCGTATAGAAAAAAAAAAAGTGTACAAAAAGGTGCATGCTGTTCTAAGATGGCTTATATTTAAAGCTTAAGGCCGAGTCTGATGGAGAGTTTAACCTCCGGGTTTCGAAGATGTGAAACTTTGACATGAAATAGGCGTCTCCAATCTTGGTTTTATTGCACGGTTTAGCACTTGGGTCCTGGCCTCTCTCATTGCATGATTTAATTGCATAGTTGCATGGTGAAACTCTATTTGTGTCTCATTGGGGGTTTTACACGATTTAAACGCATGTGAAACAAATCTTCAAATGTTTCATCATGGTGAAACTCTTTCCTTCTCTCTCTGGGTTTTCGCAAAAGTAAAATTTTGGATGTGATGTGGTGCGTTTAATGTGCGTAAACAAGCACGAAACCCCCATTGAGGCTGGCCTAAGGTCCCCATGAATTGAGAAAGATTAAAAGTGAGTCTAAAATGATTTGATTTGGAATAAGCCTGAATAATAAAATACTGCAGCAGCGAAAATATTATTCGTCATCCAGTTCCCGGACGAGTCTCCTCTGCAGGAGTATCGCAGATGCAGAGGGACCGACAGGTGGGCCTAGGGGAGAGGATTTCCTTCGTTCCCAAACCGGCTACACGCCGGCCTGCCTCCGCGCAACGTCTTAACACGATCTCATCGCGGCGGCCGTCTAACACAGCCGTGGGGAACCGGCCGCTTGATCGGGCCGCCGGCCATGGTGCACAGCGCGTACGATGCTGTCGAGCTGGTGGCCGACGTGCCGGGCCACATCGAGGCCGTCGCCTCCCCACGCCGGGAAGCTCCTCGTCGCGGTTTCTGACACCGAAGGCTTCCTCTGGGGCACCGATTGCTCCCTGCGCGTCTACTCCGCTCCTGCCCCCTCATCCGACGGCGGCGGCGAGGATCCGGTGGGACGGCCCCTACGCGCTCGAGCGGCAGGAGCCGCGGTTCTGGCGGCGCCCGCCCTTAGCCATGGAGGTCAGCCCCAGCCGCGACCTCCTGATCTCGCTCTCCGAGGGGTCGCGCTCCACCGCCTCCCCGGGCTCGAGACCGTCGCCGTCGTCTCTAGCAAGACAAAGGGGGCCAACATCTTTGCCTGGGACGAGCGGCGGGGTTTGCTTGCCGTCGGTCGACAGAAGCGACTCACCGTCTTCCGCCTCGACAGTGAGAACTCATTTTGCACTGCCTGTTTGTTTGTTACTACTATGATTCAGTTTTTTTTTCTTTCCCATGGGGTTGACCATGCGATCGGTTTTAGGTTTGTTATTAGAATTCTAATTGGGGGATTGGAAGTGGGAATATGTTGGGTTGTTGAGGGCGAATGTCAGATCGATTGTGTTTACTAAGGGGTATAAAACTGGCACAAAATCGTGTAGTTGCAGTTTTAGTGATGCAACACAGTAGGAATTCAATTAGTGAATTGAATCTGTTAAGTTTTAAAACTGTATTGAGAGTTTTTTGAACTTCACATTGATCGGTCAAATTTTCACTTCAGAGATTTATACCATGGTAGTATTAAGTAACTCTTTTCATCTCTAGTCAGTCTTCGTGTGCCTACATGCTGAGCCCATTAAAACCCTGGTACACTGTTTTTTGATTTTTTTTATATATATATAGATTTAGTGGCATTGGTATTATCTATGCTTAGCCTGATCGAGTTCTTCAATAGGTATGGTTTTCCTGTTCCACCTTATTAAAACATGTGCCTTTCATAATTGGGGAGAACAGAATTTGTTTCATGAAAATCCATCTCTTTCAAAACTTTTTTTTTTTTTTCTGGCAGGCAATGTGTGACTGCATCCACATTTGAAATTTGAGAAAAAAGCTTCTGATATGGTAGACTTCATTTTCTTGAAACTAATGGTAGGTAAATGGCCTGTAAAAAATCAAGAAGAAAAAATCTCTAGGCATTGTCCCTAGTGCAGGTAGAAACAATACATATGTTTGGTTACCAACATTCGATGTATCAATATTAGAATAGAGGTTGCTTTGTGCTAGTATTAAAATGTTGGTACCATATTGTACCTGCTAATGGAATTATGTAAGGTTGTATAGAAAATGTAAGCTGACACAGAGTCAAATATAGGAGATGTTCTAGGCTATGGGAATTGGTTATTTCAATGATATCACTCTGACATGTCTCTGTTTGTCAGGTGCGCGAGAATTTGTTGAAGTGAAGGAATTTGGAGTGCCAGATATTTTTGAAATCAATGGCCTGGTGTGGTGATAACATATGTCTTGGAATCAGGCGGGAATATATGATAATAAATAGCATGACCGGGGCACTAACAGAAGTGTTTTCTTCTGGGAGGATCGCTCCTCCTTTAGTTGTTCCTCTTCCTACTGGGGAACTGATCCTTGGCAAGGTATACTACTTCAATTTTCGTGATGCTGTGCCAAATTCCTGTTCCATGTCATAAATCTGTTAGATAGCAGATCTTTTTTGAGTGACATCATTCCATGCTTTACGAGAAGAGTGGCAGATGTTCAAGCACTGTTCTTATTTCCATTTTTTCTAATTTAAAAACTGGGGAATCTTATCTTGTGAAATTCTGAAATGTTTATGTCAGAATTGATGTAAGACCCTTAGTTTTCATGTACTAAGATAGCATTGCTACTAGTGAGAAAATTTTCCAATATATCAGTGCAACTATTATACGTAATGAAATAGTTTTTATATGAATCTCTTTTGAAGCCATTGAGATTCCCAACACTAACTAGCTTCTTGAAGAATTCCTTTTTTCTTATTTAGTTTTAAATTAGTTTTTATATTACTGTATGTTTATTTAGGATAACATTGGGGTATTCGTTGATCAAAATGGCAAACTTATTCAAGATGGCAGAATAATTTGGTCAGACACACCAGCTTCTGTCGTTATACATAGACCATTTGCTGTGGCACGCTTGCCACGGACATGTTGAGAGTGAGTGATTGCTAGCTACCTATCTGGTATATATTTAGTGGTGAGTATAATATCATAGTAATAAGTTTCATGACTTGATTCTATTTCAGATCACGGCTCTCTTAGGGCCCCCAACGCATTGGTTCGAACAGTTGTGCTCCGTGATGTTCAAAAGCTTGTCCAAACTGACAACTGTATACTTGCTGCATTATCTAACTCTGTTCATGGTTTGTTGCGGTACCTATTGGCGCTCAGGTATTCTAGTCCAGTTTATTAACTATGATGATTGTGTTGGTGACATTATTTGGGGTCGTGTTCCGTCTTTATCATTTTGTCTATAAACTTGTTAAATACAATAGTTCTATAATTACTCCATTAGACTGTTATTGGCTGGTAACCAATTATAAAATATTTTAAGATCAGTTAAACACAAAGTTCAGCTAGGCGCTAGGCGGAATCTAGGCGCTGACCCATTGCCTAGCGCCTGAGTCGCACATAGTTGCTGGTACTCGGCCTAGCCGTGACTAGGCAAACGGCTGGGCGGCCCATCGCCAAGCGCCCTAATCGGCGCGTAGTATGGTTAAACATTGAGTGTTTTAACAGATATAGTACATGGTCCTTTTTATCTTTTTTTTTTTTGTTATAGTTTTACCTCTCCTCTCATTTCTTTTGAGAATGTTCATGTTGGAACTCTATTTGTAGGACAATTTTGTTGTAATCGCTCCTTCCTTTTCCAATATTAATGACAAATTTATGGACGATTTACAGAAAAAAAAATTTTTTTTATAACTCTGTATATAAAATATGGGCCAACTGCAACATCTATAAAACCATAAGAAAGTAGCTACATGTGTACCTCTTTTCTGTTCATAGACAATCTGAAATTTTAACCAGTAGATTATAGTGTATTGATGCCTTTAATATCCCTAATGAATGCTGTTTTATCTGAAAATTCAAGTAAATGTTAAATTGTCCATCTCGATTATTTCGGTGATTTTTTTTGCAGCATTAGTTCTTTAATGTGCCCCCTTTTACATATTTGCTCTACAGATAGTGCAATTGACTGCTTCTGGAGAATTTGAGGAGGCACTAGCATTGTGTAAGCTACTTCCACCAGAGGATTCAAATTTACGAGCTGCAAAGGAAAGCTCAATACACATAAGGTATGTTTGTATTTTTTACAGTTGAAAAGAAAAGCCTACAATAGCACTGATTTTGGAATCTAGTGACATAAGGTATCTTCAGATTCTACATTAGAAAAGAAAGGCCACAATAATTATATATTTTTACTACCACTACATAGTACAAGTTACCATGTATCCTTTCCTCTTTCGTCAAGCTGTTTCATGCCCTTCAGAGCATGATACTCTGCATTTCCATGAACATTGAGCCAATACTTGACACTCAACAAATGAATCCATATGTTTGTCTATACACTTCTAATAATATTTTTTTTTAACTCCCCAGACATGTATCTTCTCCTTTTGACTAGTATAGATTTTTTTTTTTTTTTTTTTCGGAGGGGTTCACACGGTTTGTGTAATTTGAGATGTTCAATAGAACATAATAGGGTTGATGTATGCCAAGTAATGCAAGAAATGTAAAAGAGAAAAAAAAAAAAAAAACTTCTAAAAGAGTTAATGCACTCATGTACACCTATGTAAGTAAATTTGTGTATTACTTTACTTTAGTATATGGCTGGTTGCAGCATCAGCAATATATACCATCATGCGAAGTAGACAGAAGTCCAGTGTACTTTAATACAGTAGAAAGTTGACTAATTTATTAAACTAGTTGGACTTAAATTATAGCTTATGAGAACTGAAAGTTCTTCCCATCCTAAGAAAATTATGGCTGAAACCTGAAGCTTTCTGCCAACATAAATTCTCAATTTTGGTCAGTCATGGCAGTGCATATTCTATAGGTCTTTGCATTTCTGTAGACTACCAAATCAAAGGGAACAATTATGAACATTGGTTGAAAAAAAAAAGTAAAATGTTGTCTGTTTCAAAAGGGAATTCCTCATTAATCTCAACAGCTACTAATAATTCACCAAATCTACTTGAAGCCAACGTCATATTCTTTTGTTATTATGCATTATGAACCTAATTAAGTGATGTCTTATCCTTTATTTCTTTTGATTTTAATTAGATATGGACACTTTTTTGTTCGATAGTGGGAGCTATGAGGGAGGCAATGGAACAGTTTTCAGATTCACATGTGGACATTACTTCGCGTGTTATCTCTGTACCCATCTATCGTTCTGCCTCAAACTAATATTATAGGTGAACACGACAAGCTGCTGGACATGCCAGAATTAGCAAGGGAATCCTCTGATGTGACAGATGAGATGGAATCATACTCTTTACAGCTTCATGATCCAGATGATAAATCTCCATTGGAGGCAAAGAAAATGAGTCACAATGCTCTAGCTGCCCTTGTGAAGTATTTGCAGAAGAAAAGAAGTGGAATAATTGAGAGGCGACAGCTGAAGTAACAGAGGAGGTGGTCTCAGGAGCTGTTCACCACAGCTTAAAATTATCTGAGCCATATAAGCCAAAGAAGCTGAACAAGGTAGCGATTTTTTTGAAGTTCTGTTTCGGGTCTTGCTGCAAGTCTAACTAGTAGAAATTGGTGACAGATGTGAAAAGTCGATAGACTCTCTCACTGAGTTGGTTAGTTGGCTTGAGTACCACTCCAGGTCCTAGGTTTGACTCCCCGTGGGAATGATTTTTTTGAGGCTGGGGTTAAAAAAAATCCCCTCGTCTATCCCATGCCAAAGCACAGGTCTAAGGCCTGGCCCCTGTTGTGGTCATTCTCATATGGACTACGATGCCGTTGTGTATGGGCAGGGCAGGGCTTCGGGAGTTTTCTCGACCTATGTGATGGTCTTCTTCTTAATACAATTCCTGGGGCTGTTTTGGGTGAGGTTTTTAGAATATACACACAAAGTAGAACAAACTTGGAACTGATTAGATATTAATATTACCTGATTTTTTGGAGTATAAGTATATCCCATTTCATATTTATTTGAGACTGAGGATGATTCTTGACAGAATCATTGTTTGCTTCAATGCTATTTGTTTGTTAACCTTGGTACTGCAGCTTGCCTTTTCTTCAACCAAATTCATTTTAGGATCGTTAGACAGAAAATTGTTTGCTCCTTTCTTTTAACAACAGAAGTCTGGAAGTTCCATTCCTTGGTCTCTAGATTGGTTTGTTGAACTCTATGGGTGATTCAGTGTCTTATGCAGTTAGGACAGCGTAAATTTAGAATGGAAAAAGTAAGTGCGCCTATGGTTTTGTTTATGTAGGAGTTAAACTGGGGATACTCCCAAATATTATGGACATATGATAACATGAGCTAGAAACTGGGAAAACTTACAATTATCATTGGCACTTGTTTCATAATGAATTGTATTTCTGGTAAGAAATGGAATATAGCGGTAGCTTTTTGGTCATGAATTGGGATACTGCATCCAAAATTTTCTGAGACACTGTATACTTGTTAGTGTGCATGGTGTTTTCAATTGTGCAGGTGGTTGCAAATTTAAGAATATATCAGTTATTTACCGATGAATTTGATCCATGATAGTCAATACTTTATTTATTTTATTTTCAGAAACGAGCTCAGACACATACAAGCTCTATTGCTAGAGAAATGGCAACTGTACTGGATACTTCTCTGCTTCAAGCTCTTATTCTTACTGGGCAGTCAACAGGGGCAATAGAGTTGTTGAAAGGACTCAATTTCTGTGACCTGAAGATATGCGAAGAGTTTTTGAAGGAAAGAAGTGAATATATGGTTTTACTTGAACTCTATAAAAGCAATGAAATGCACCGTGAAGCTCTCCGACTACTCAATCAGTTAGTTGAAGAATCAAAATCTGAGATGGAGAATACAGATTTTAACAAAAATTCAACCCTCAAATGATACTTGAATATCTCAGGGTATAATTTCTATGTCCGTTGCTCACATTTTAGCTCAAATGACCATCAAATATGTTGTATCCCTTGCTACATGGTGTTCTATTTGTCTGCATATCAACTGTTTCTACAAGCTAGATGGGTTCATGTATAAATATCCTGTTATTTTGATAGGTTGACATGTTAAATTTTAGCGCACTATTAAAATATTAAATTCAAAGTGCGACCCATTTATTAGTTTCTCTGTGCATACTTTTTGTCTTTTGTGGTTATGTCCAACTGCACGATGACTGTTAGATCAGTAGGCCAAGCATTTTATATACTTAAATGTTTATTTGATATGTGGTAGGATATTTATTTCAATATACTATCATGTCCTGTTTCACACGTTTGTTGTCCTCTGACAATTGCTCGTTAGTATATTAATATAAAAAATGGTTGCATAGTGATGTTTTTCCTTTGTATCTCTTGATATCTTTTAAAGGTTATCATTTGGATCTTTGCCTTGATTTCTTGAAATCATTTTTGTTTTCCTGTCACATTATTATACTTTTATATGACTGATTCAAGATTTCATTTTCATTTCCAGCCCCTTTGTAGATCTGACCCAATGCTGGTTTTGGAGTCTTCCTTGTACGTCCTTGAGCGCAACCCATCAGAAACTATTCAGCTCTTTTTGTCTGAAAATGTTCCAGCAGATTTGGTAAATTCATATCTGAAGCAGCATGCTCCAAATTTGCAGTCAACGTACTTAGAACTAATGCTCTCGATGAATGATACTGGAATCAACCCTAATCTGCAAAACGAGCTGGTATGACAGTTTCAATTGTTTGTGTTAGTAGTCAATTCATTTTATGCTGATTAGATGATTTTGTTTCCTTAACCTGATCATACAAAGTCCACAGTACATTAAACAAAAAAGTTCACAGTATAATTGATGCATGGATTAATGTTCTGACATTTGGATCTTCTGATCTGAAGGTGCAACTGTACCTTTCTGAAGTTTTAGACTGGTACAAGATTATGAAGGAAGAGGGAAACTGGACAGAGAGAACATATTCCCCAACACGTAAGAAGTTAATATCTACATTGGAGAGCAATTCAGGTTACAATACAGACTTGGTTCTTAAGCGCCTTCCCCAGGACGCTCTTTTTGAGGAGCGTGCTATATTGTATGGGAAAATAAATCAACACCTCAGAGCGCTCTCTCTATGTTCACAAGGTATTGTTGCTTTTGTCTGCCTTGATCCATTGACATTGTTGAGTTCTGGTTAAATATCATTTTTAGGTTACCAAGAATATCTTTTGTACCACTGCAGCTCCAGATGCCAGAGCGAGCAGTTGCATATTGTGACCGTGTTTATGAGGAAAGAGAACAACAACCATCCAAGTCAAATATCTATTTTAATCTTCTACAAATTTATCTGAATCCAAGAAAAGTTGAAAAGGAATTTGAGCAGAAAATTATTCCAGTTGCATCACAATACTCTGGAATCCAAAAGGCTAGTGCTACTAAGCTCAAAGGGGGGCGCATAGGTAAGAAGGTTGTTGAGATTGAGGGGGCTGATGACATACGCTTTAGCCCCAGTGGAACAGACAGTGGCCGAAGTGATGGTGATGGAGATGATGTAAATGATGTAAATGACGGAGGCCCTATAATGTTAAATGAAGCACTGGAACTGTTAAGCCAACGGTGGGACAGAATAAATGGTGCTCAAGCTCTTAGGCTGTTACCAAGAGACACTAAACTCCAGGTATTTTTTTTTTTCCTGCTATACTGTGTGGAAAAGATATCTTTTGATCATGCATACTTCTAGAATAAATATTTAAGCATCAGGAACCTTGATCTATATGGCCCTAATCTGAGCAGCAAGACCTCACTGATAGGTGGCTGACCGGCTGCCGCACCACAGGGGCAGGGATAGAAGGGCACTAACCCTAATTGATTGATGTTCTTCTTGTTGCTTACCGCATAATGGTTGTTAGCTGCTCCTTTTATAAAGCTACTTTGGCATGGCCTTAACACATGTTACAGATCAAACCTAATTTTATCTCTACCGGTAACAAAGCCCTAATGAATCTGAACTAATCTTATCCTTGCTATCCAATCTTTGCCCACGGGTAGAAGCCTAGTGTGCTGTTCGTGTCACAATTCCATTCATCCTTTGACACTGCTTGTCCTTGCTGGGTGGTGGCCACGGTTGAAGCCCTAGTTGGCTCCATGTTGATGACTGGGAAATGACTCTGGAGCCCTGTTCCTTTGACGGTGTTTCTGGGGAAGGAATAGCGCCTCAATCTCCTGGAAGAGTAGCAGCTTCTGCCAGGCAGGGATGATTCTGCTGCTGCTGTTCGTGTTCCGCCCCACTCCCCTAATATCAATGCCCTCCGATGGAACCAAGAGAAGTGCCATCCTTGATGGTTGAAGGGGAGGCAGCACATCAGCTGCACACCCAGCTCCTTTTCCTCCCTCCGAACACAGCTCATTCTCAAGCTATGGTGGCGGCCATGGTGAGATCCCGCAATGCGCCTCTTGGCAGTGAGTCTCTGGACCATGACAATGCCACTGCGTGTTGTAGAAATCCTTTTCATACAAAAGAACGGCAGCTGTGTCTACCTGGACATGCAGGGCAAGCCACACCCTGCTGCATGGCTTCGTGCAGCATCTGCATAATAGCAGCGACAACATGCTGCTGCTCTGCCTCTGCTGCACATACAGCCTGCACAATCTGCACACTCACAGGAACCGTTGCCAGCATACAGAGACCCAAACACACAACACCAACACACCTCCACTTACCTACTGGAACTAATCACCTATGATTGAGATGGCTCATCATCTTGGCTAAGGCTGGCAGCTGTGCTACCATGTGTCCATGTCCTTTATTTCTGTGGTAGCGTCATCGAGATGTCAGCAACATTGGCTGAGAGTTAAGTGTGTCAGCAACATTAAATATTTGTCAGATAAGTCTGCCTTTACAACATGCCGCCCAAATTGAATTGCTTCACTCCATGTCATCCAGATTTTGGGAGTCATCCCTTAATGCCATCGTGGGATGGCATGGAGTGAATAACAGTTGAAATCCTGGTGTTTATAAACTTATGATTGAACTGTGCTAATGCTACTGACTCTATGTAATATATCGCTATTCACGTATGTGAACTAAGAAATAGGGAGGATTTTACACATCATCAACAGCCCTTTTTAGTCCCCAAGCAAGTTGGGGTTGGCTAGAGCTGAAACCCCTACATGTGCCACCCACCCACAAAAAGGAAAAGAAAAGAAACAAGAAACAAATATATAAATAAGGCATCAATAAACAATATTTAAACATAGGATCTTGCATCCCATGATTTCTGGTCGTCCGATTAATCGCGATTAGTTGTCCTGGTCGGTCACAAGGGGTCGATTAGGTGGTCCGACCCGACCAGCTCGACCAGAAACCTGGTCGTCCAATTAGTCGTCGACTAGTTGTGATTAATCGTCCGACCAGGCAATTTGGACGACCAGAAATCATCTTGGGCCACAAGTAAGTCAGCAGTTAAACACTAATGCAGTCTTTATGCTTCCTTTATTGTGCACAATATAGTATATATTAAGAGAAGAAAAATAACTCCCACCACTAAGTCAGCAGCTAAACACTAATGCAGTCTTGATGCTTCCTTTATTGTGCACAGTATAGTATATATTAAGAGCTATATATATAGTATATTTAGAGTATATACCCTAAAACACCCTGGACGACCAGATGGACGACCAGCTCGATCAGGACCGATTAATCTTCCTGGTCGACGATTAATCACGATTAATCGCCTGGTCAGTCCTGGTCGACCAGGTTCGACCAGTCGACCAGAAATCATGGCTTGCATCTATCAAAATTTACACAGGGTTAAACAAGGATTCCTTGTACTTGCTGCGTGTCTATTATAAGATTTTTCAATTTTGAAGTTTACCAAGGAAGATGTATTGATATAGTGTTCTTCTTTTTTTTGCATATAGGGCATAAGTCTGTTGTTTGTTATACTCTGTTGTTATTCGCTCTTGCAATAGTCATAATTATTTCTTTTTTTAAGAAAAGAGAGCACAATTCAGCATTTTCTGATGCTTATGTTCCACTATTGATTGCTTCAACTGTTTAATTTGACATCGTTCAGATATCCATCTAATTATCTGATATGGTACGTACAGGATCTTGTATCATTTCTTGAGCCACTATTGCGAACTCTAGTGAACATCGGGAGCAATTATTTGGTTATCAAAAACTTGATTTTCCGGGCAAACTTGCAGGTTAGCTTGACATTCTGTTGTAGCTTTTTCACTCTTGTTGTCATGGTATATTCCTAGCTCTGCTACTATAAAAGTTGCTGGCTCTAGGATTTGCTGTGCAGATTTGCCCCTTTATGTAATAACCTCCAACTCTACTACTCTAGTATGCATCTACAAAATTAAATGGCATGCTGATGACACTTGTCATTTTGTGCACATGTAAACAGACAATGCCAATTAAGTTAAATGTGCAAGATTAATTATTGTGTCTTGTCATGTGCTCAATATCTCTCGTCAAGTACAATATCTCTCTTATCATATATGCCATATGAGAGCATTATATCTGCATGCTTTTTTAGGCTTCTATCAACAATGATTCGGTAACTGTTATGCTTTATCTACTAAATTTGTTGTGTAGCGCAATCAATATTCTTATTATATGCTTGACTGATCTGTCAGGTCAAGGAGGATCTGTATAAGCGGTGTCAAGCTGTTGTCAAGATTGATGGTGATAGTATGTGTTCTCTTTGCCATAAGCGTGTTGCAAATAGTGCTTTTGCAATTTATCCAAATGGACAGACTTTGGTGCATTTTGTCTGCTTTTAAAGAATCACAGCAAATTAAGGCTGTCAGAGGGGCAAACTCTGTGAAACGTAGATAATATGGCCATGATTCAGGTACACCCTTGAACTTGGACACTGATAAATCAACATTTAATGCTCTGACTAGCATATGAAACCGTGAATTGAGAGAGGGGTGTTTGATCTCAGTTTCCAAGACTGTCATGTCTTGAAAACTAAGACATGAAACTTTCCACTGATACTAGCTTTAGGAAAAGTTTATATAACCCGCTAACCTAATGGCTTTTGCTCTACTCACCCCCTAACCTATATTACCCTCATGAAACTCAAATTGTGATGTGGCATTGTTGTTATAATTTGTCTATGCACCAAAAAAATTCAGACTTGGAAAAAGTTGTTATGGATGTGGCTGCCTGCTAACAACCTGTGCCAATATGCTTTGCTGAATGTGCAGAGTAGCATGGTGTATTGGTCAAATCGGGTATCCTCATCTTTGTCAAAGCCGGTTTGGTTGATGCCAGCTTATGGAATTCCTTCTTTGTCTTCACACTGGATTTGAGTGGAATGCCTCAGAAGTTTTTTACTAGAGTGCTCTTCACTCTCTTCAGAGATTGAGTTTATAACTGTGCGTGTATGCTCGCAGAGTGCAATGGAAAACAGGGAACCCCTTGCTTTTGGTTTTCATGTATAGAATGTAAATGATACTGTAAAGCTTCAGTCAGCAGATTGATGGTCTTGATTATAGTGCTGTAATGTCTGCTCCAAATAGGTTTGGGCATTATATATTTGTTTGTACCCCTTTGTTTTACCATTTTTCAGTGACGTGTGCTGTAGAAAGTTCCACATTGAAAAAAGAACAAATGAGTGTCAATGTATCATCATTATGTATGTAAGTTGCATATTGTTTGTGATCGTTCGTGCATTACCATGTAGCGTAGGCTTCCTTCATGGTGCAGGCCGCCACATGGGAAACATGGAAAGTTAAATGTGCTCCCACTTAATGCACCACACAAGATGTGTGCATATCAGGAGCTCTCTCCTATTGTCTCTTTCCTGATGTGCACACATCTCCATGCTCATTGTGTGGTGCATGGAGGAGCCCATGCATTTACTGTCCTCTTTTGCAATGACACCAGCAAAGAGCGTCACAATGAAAATAATTAGAACAACGGTATATTAACCTGCCCCTTTGGAACACAAACTGTATAGGAATTTTATAGAAGCAGTTTATTTTCAAAGTCCTAAAGGAGGCCCGAAACAGTCCCATCGAAACGCCTAAGACAATCCCATCGAAAATCACGGTAGGTACAAACGCAACTCTATGGTAGGCTCTTAAAAGAGAGAATGATGTCATGTCATGTAGTTCTAAAAACAAAGGAATCTGCTTCAAAAGCATTTGAGCTACAACACGTGTTTAGGGCTAGCTTATAAGTTGTTGTAAAACTCTATTTGGACTAGGATACATATGGAATATGTCTAGAAGATAGAGTCCTAGTTCCTATATGAAGAACTTGGAGTCCTACTAGTAGGTACTTCCCCATATATATATAGATACGGAGACCCTCATTGTAATTACAAGTTGATCATTGCAATAAAGAAAGTCTCCACACATATTTGTCTCTGTGTATTTACTTTTCTACTCGACTCCGTGACTTCCCGATATCGTAGTTCTACAACACGTTATCAATTCTACACCAAGCCGGCGCTACGCTCACGGACGGAACCCGGACCCGGCGACTTCTTCGAGCACTTCATCCGTGAGCGTCCACCGGGAGCTAAACGCCGGCGATCGACTACGCCAAGGCGGATTCGGGACTTCGGCATCTCGATCTACACGCATCGACTCTTCCAGCATCACGCGAACAACCTTCGTCAAGCAAAAAGAACGTTGAAGTACTATGGCTATGGGTGAGGAAATGTGTCTTATTGACAGTTGCACAACTGAACAGTCCTTAGAGATACCCGTTACTTCCAAACACTTAGAAAGTATGAAGGAAGTATAACGACTGTCATTGGAAATGATAATAAAATAGTCGGCACTGGTAGAGCCACTGTTATCCTACCAAATGGGACAATTTTAGTAATCAATGAAGCATTACTTTATCCAGACTCAACTAGAACGTTGTTAAGCTTCAAAATATCCGTGCTAATGGATTTCACGTAGAAACAAATGATGATGATGGTGAAGAACGCCTCATTATGATTAGAAAGCATGGCGATCAAAAGACTGTTGCAGAAAGTTTCCCATCCATTAAAGAAAGCCTATACTACACGTATGTTAAACCACAAAGTAATATAGCTGTGTTCAAAACAATTTTTAGCAACCAAGAGTCATATAGAATATGGCATGATAGACTTGGACATCCTGGACTCAATATGATGCAGCGAATAGTGAAGAATTCAAATGGTCATAAATTGCTAACTAAAGATTTTCCAAATCAAGAAGATTTTTTGTGCATAGCATGTGCAAAAAGGGAAATTAATAACAAGACCCTCCAAACTAAAAATTCAAAAAGCAGAATCAATATCATTCCCGAACGAATCCAGGGTGATATATGTGGACCGATTAGTCCCCCCGATATTTTATGGTATTAATAGATGCTTCCTCGAAGTGGAGTCAAGTATGTCTATTATCTACCAGAAACCACGCATTTGCACGTTTAATGTCTCAGATCATACAATTGAAAAATAATTTCCCAGATAATAGAATTAAATCCATCAGAATGGATAATGCGGGAGAATTTACCTCGAAGGTATTTAATGATTATTGTATGACTATGGGAATTAAAGTGGAACACTCTGTACCACATGTGCATACACAAAATGGTCTAGCAGAATCATTAATAAAGAGGATCAAGTTAATAGCGCGACCATTATTACAGAACTGCTTATTGCCCACATCCTGTTGGGGGCATGCCGTGCTACATGCAGCAGCACTAATCCAATTGAGACCATCTGCCACAAGTGTAGAATCACCATTAGCAAGAGAGTACGTGGTACAGTACCAAATATTTCCCATTTAAAGAGATTTGGATGTGCCATGTTCCAATCTCGCCTCCACAGCGAACTACAATGGGTGCTCAACGAAAACTAGGAGTTTAAGTAGGGTATGAAAGCCCATCAATAATTAAATATTTAGAGCCCTCCACTGGAGATTTGCATACGGCTCGATTCAGTGAAGATCATTTCCCTCATTAGGGAGGAAAGTACCTATCTAGGGACGAATGCCGAAAATAAATTGGGGAAACCACGGAATCCATGGAATGGATCCACGTACTAGTGAAACCGAATTAGAAGTTCAAAATATTTTACATTTACAAAAGAATTGCTAATGAACTGCCAGAGGCTTTCACCAACACTAAAGAGATTATCAAATCTCATATACCAGCAGATAACGCGACCGAAAGAATAGAAATCCCATTCGAAGAGGATAATTTAAAGGAATTCCAAACTCTCACCCCTAAAGCAATGAATGCTAGGAAGAGGGGAGTGAACCGATTTGCAGTGCGAGAAAAAAGCCAGAGTACAAGCTAAAGCTAAAGATCCTAGGAGACGTCCTATGGAGAAGAAGCCTATGCGAACTACTCATAAGAAAAACATAGAAGGTGAAAGTCAACCACTTGGAGTGGATGTACGTGAAGTACAAACTCAAAGTGAGAATGCGGCGCACTATAGAGACTCACGTTGAGAGACCGGAAATTCCGGATCTAAATGCACCCGCAAGTGATGAAGATTTAGGATATGAAATAATAGAAGAAAACTCAACAAATTATGTTGAGACGGGAGTAGTATATGATAGGAAAACAATAAATGTCGACATATTCTTTTGCTGAACAGATTGCACAAATCATTGACTTGGAACCAGAACCAAAATCAATGAAGGAATGCAAGAAGCGTTCTGATTGGCCAAAATGGAAAGAAGCAATGCGTGCAGTTAAACTCGCTTAAGAAAACGACAAGTGTTTGGTTACGTAGACCTTACACCTGAAGGTATCTATCTATCAGTAGGACACAAATGGGTATTTGTCCGCAAGAGGAATGAGAAAAATGAAGTAGTTAGATACAAAGCGAGGCTCAGTAGCTCAAGGTTTCACGCAGAGACCGAGAGTAGACTACGAAGAAACCTACTCTCCCGTAATGGATGGAATTACTTTCCTAGTACTTAATTGCAATGGCAGTAAATATGAATTTGCGAGATAAAACTAATGGATGTTGTGACCGCATATTTATATGGGTCATTAGATACAAAAGAATCTATATGAAAGTCCCCTCGAAGGAATTAAAGTCCCAAACGAAGGAGAACGCAGTATATATAGTGTTAAACTGCAGAAATCACTATATGGTTTAAAGCAATCTGGAAGAATGTGGTATAACAGGCTTAGCAATTTTTTATTGGATAAAGGATTCTTGAAGAATGACGATTGTCCTTGTGTTTTTATTAAAAAATCAGAAAAAAGGTTATTGTATAATCTGTATACGTTGATGATCCGAATATTATTGGCACTTCACAAGCTATCGAGGAAGCTAGCTCTTATCTAAAATCTGAATTTGAAATGAAGGATTTAGGTAAGACTACATATTGTTTAGGCTTGCACTTAAGCATACTCCTGAAGGGATATTAATGCATCACAAAACTATACTCGGAAAGTATTAAAGAAATTTAATATGAAGGATGCGTACCCACTTACAACTCCAATGGTCGTGAGATCACTCGATGTAGAGAAAGATCCATTTAGACCAAAAGAGGAGGATGAGAAATTATTAGGACCAGAATATCCTTATCTTAGTGCTATTGGGCATTAATGTACCTAGCAAATGGTACTAGGCCTGATATAGCCTTTGCTGTTAATCTATTAGCAAGATTTAGCTCAGCTCCAACCAAACGTCACTGGAATGGCATTAAGCATATTCTCAGATACCTCAGAGGAACTGAAGATCTCGGATTATTTTTCAAGAAGAATGGAGATATGACCATAGTAGGTTATCTTGATGCGGGGGTATTTGTCCGATCCACATAATGCAATCTCGCCCGGACCGGATATGTGTTTCTATTTGGTGGAACTGCAATTTCTTGGAAATCAACGAAGCAGTCTATCGTTGCTACATCAACGAATTACTCTGAAATAATAGCATTATTTGAGGCAGCTAAGGAGTGCACCTGGCTTAGGAGAATGTCAAGTCACGTATTGAATACATGTGGTATGACGGTTGCTCCTTCCCCTACAATTATTTTTGAAGATAATAAAGCTTGTATTGCACAAATACAATCAGGATATATAAAGTCAAATGTAACGAAACATATTTCACCTAAATTTTTCTCAACGCATGAAATGCAAAAAGAATGGAGAAATTTTAGTGACTCATGTAAGGTCTTGTGATAATCTAGCAGATATGTTCACTAAGGCATTGCCTACAAGCTCTTTTGTAAAGTGCAGCAGAAGGCATAGGCATGAGAAGACTTAGAGAAGTGCATAGAACAGGGGAGAATATCCCTAAGTATATCACAATCTTGATTAACCAATTATCTAGAAGATAATAGTAAAATTAATCGTTGAAGATTAAACATTGTACTCTTTTCTTTTAATGAGTTTTTTCCTGAAGTTTTCTCATATAAAAGTTTTTGATGAGGCAATGTATGCAATATAAATAACGGTAGTATGTGCTCTTTTCTCCATTTTTTTCCCACTTGGGTTTTTGGGAGTTTTTAATGAGACATATATATAGGAGCCCAAGGGGGAGTGTTGTAAAACTCTATTTGGACTAGGATACATATGGAATATGTCTAGAAGATAGAGTCCTAGTTCCTATGTGGGCAACTTTACCAAAACTTGGAGTCCTACTAGAAGTAGGTACTTCCCCATATATATAGATACGGAGACCCTCATTGTAATTACAAGTTGATCATTACAATAAAGAAAAGCAGTCTCCACACATATTTGTCTCTGTGTATTTACTTTTCTACTCGACTCCCGTACTTTCGCCGATATCGTAGTTCTACAACATAAGTCACCATTAGAGCTGGCCAGCGAGATGGAGGTACAGCCCCTCGTACTCGCAGTCAACTCCCATCAATTTCTCACATCATTGACCCTACGCAAAGTATTTATTCTGGAAAAAGAATCGTCCTGGACATTGTCATGATCAGTTTTACCATTTTATTTCTAGTATACAATGCGCACTTACAAAAAGATAGTAAAATTTCGACGACGCATGCACGACAACACACATGCAAAACCGCCTAAAAAGACATACATAAAGATACGAGAACAAACCATCTAGTCACACTGGTTTTGTTATCCAACCTCCGTCCTGATCAAGAGTTACCGGAATGGCGCCACGAGTTCTTGAGCGGCTTCTCTAGCAATGCCGAGAGGTACATCTCCTTCCTCTCTGGTCCCTTATCGAGCTTCCTACCCGTCACCCACCTGAGCTTGCCGAACCCGACGCTCTCCACCACGTCCACGTACGCTGCCATCTCCGCCTCCCCGCAGAAGAAGTGGTCCAGCCAGAAGAGCCCGCCGGGCCGGAGCACCCGGTACACGTCGAACAGCGCGAACTGCAGCGCGGCGGGCGGGATCCAGCCGCTGAGCACGTGCATGGAGTGCACGATGTCCAGCGTGTTGTCGAAGAAGGGCAGCCGCGCGGCGACGCTGACGTAGAGCGGCACGATCCCGCGCGCGGCCACGAAGGAGCTGAAGGGCCCGTTGAGGTTCACGGTGGTGGCCACCACGGTGACGCCGTGCTCGCGCATGCGCACGGCGAAGGTGCCGGAGCCGCCGCCGATGTCGAGCCCGATGCGGACGGACCCCGGCGGGGACGCCGACGCGAGCACCTCGTCGATGGAGAAGTTGAGCGGGTTCCTTCTCTTCTTGCCGTCGGTGGCGTTGAGCCAGCGGTACCGCTCGGGGCCGCCGCCGAGGTCGAAGCAGTCCTTGCAGTCGTCGAAGCGCGGGGAGCGCGCGCGGTCGACGAGGCAGCGGAAGGACTTGCACGTGTAGGCGGACCAGTGCACGGAGCGGTCGGGCGGCGTGGACCAGAGCGCGTCCGGGAACGGCAGCGGCGGCGCCGGGTCCGACGGCGCAGCGGGGCGGCAGCGTCGGCGCGGCAGGGGCTCGCAGCCGCGGAGGAGGAGCCGCTGCGCGGGGAGCTCGTCGTCGGGGCAGGAGCCGTTGACGGGGTACGACATGAAGGCGGCGAGCAGGTCCGGGAACGCTAGGCACGGGTGGCCCACGGGCGGCCGCAGCTCCGCGGTGCCCCAGTTGGCGTTGCGCCCGTACGGGAGCGCGTGCGGCCCCGCGAACGCGTGGAACTCCAGCGGGAGGTCCGCCGGCTGCTCCAGGACAGTGGTGGTGGGCATTTTTCGGCGCCGCCGCCGCCGCGGTGGCCGGAGGCGTCGCGCAGGAAGAATAGTGTGAGGAGAGGAGGAACGTGGCGAGGTTGGAGCCGAGGAGGAGGAGGACGTAAAGGATCGCGCGGCGGAGGGGGGACTCCGGTGCCGAAGTTCACGTACGACGCGGCCAACCTTGTGATGGACATGGAGCCCGAGCTTGCGAGCGCTTGGTCGGAGCGGGTGGAACAAAGCCAGCGAGCCCAGGCGGTGGCGGCAAGATAGACAACGGCTTAATCAAGTGTAGGAGGCGAAGTGCGCACATGTCCCGCAGAGCGGAGACCGGAGACCCGAAGCGGTGGGAGAGGAGCGGGTGAGTTACCGAGCACGAGCAGGGTGGTGGTGTGTTTTCGACGCGATGTCTCGGATCGTCCCCTGTTTTGCTCGGAGTTGGAGCCGGTTTGCTGGAGAAGGAAGCAACAGCCGGAGGGGTGGTGGGTCGTCGGCGACTTCATAGTTCGCAGTTCGCACCGCTCTTTGCCTTACACAAGGTAGTTTATTACGTTGGAAATGGCTCTTGGCTCTTCATACATCATACTAGTCTACTAGACCTGCTCGTTGCCCCAACCAACCTTATTAACCAGAATTTCAAAAAAAAAAAAAAACTTATTAACCAGATCCAACTAATTCGTAAAAATTCAACCCAACCTGTCAATCTCGAGTCATACTCGCAACTTCATGTTTGACCATCCGTCTTATTCAAAATATTTATGCAAATCATAAAATAAATTAATCAATATTCAAGTATCTTCACTGATAAAATAAGTCATAACAAAATAAATTATATTTGTGCAAAAAAATTTGAATAAGGCGAAGTCGAAGAAGATGATCGAAAATCATAAACTCAATGGAGACGGATGGAGTATCTCGGATTATGATTTTCACTCATGAAGTCATGAGTCATGATTCAACCCAACCTAAAAAAACATACCAAAATATAAAACCCACAGAAAAACCTATTATTATGTATTTTGTTTCGAGATTTTGACAGCTGCTACAGCTAAGCGTTTGGTGGTTCTGTAAGCATGTTTACTCATGTTGTGCGATTAAACCCTACACTTACTGGCTTTGTGGCAATGAAGTTCGGACGTGCCCACTCTGTAAAAAAACAAAGCTATAGTGCATTGGGAAGATGATCATGAACAAGTCTTATCACGAAAACATGCACCAAAGAATAACAGAAGCAATGCAAACAATCTTGTCGAGCTGCTGTGGAACACGAAATATGACACAGTAGTTTGTTTTTTTTTTCCCCCGAAGAAATGTATAAACATGTCTTACATGACAGATAAGAACATCTTGGTTAGGTGACAGCAGACAATTTAGGATGAAGCTGAGCTATGCACAAACGGAGGTCAGAAATAAACCGTAAACACAACAAAATTGGACTAATTTGTTCCTCAGAATCGACAAAACCCTTGGAAGAAGATATACTACTATAATATTTATCTGTGCTGTACTATACGAACAATACTTCTGTCATATAACTCTCATCAGCTGCAGTGCTTGCTGTACTTCATGCGCCACAGCAAAATGTCTTCTCAGAGGTGTTGTAACCGTAGCACCAGAATTGTGGTGCCATGAACTCAATCCACATGTTGTTTTTCTTGTGAGCCGTAGATTTACATACCAATTTGCAAGGCAGCGCAGTATCAACCCTACGATTATCTTGAATATTGCGAGCATAAAATAGGTCAGAGCTGACCAAAGTAAAATCCAGAATATTCTCCAGATAAAAGGACCAGCAGGAAGGAGGGTAGCATACACTGGTGTCAATACACGAATTACCTAAGGAAACAAGGCAATTTTTCCATGTAAGTAGCCTGTACAATGTAACATGGCACTATAGAACATGGATAGTTGGGTGTGTACTTACAACACAAGCTGGAGCAAGGGGGATGAACGTTAGGTCCTTCCTATGGTCATCGGGTTTGTCATTCAAAATCTGTAGAGAATATGGTCATTAATGGTGGTTTAATGGATAATATTCAAATTCTAGGCAATTGAACTTCAATGCCACAAACTTTTGGTATGATCAACCAATCAAAGCAGAGAAACTGTGCCCCAAGGAGGACCTGGAATATATTGAAAACTAATGCTCAATGCATGTCAATCACCAGTTCAAATGGCAAGTTGACCTTTTCAGTAATGCATCCTAACATATAAAACAATTTGCAAACACTAGCATTAGGAGAAATATACCTAATAGAATACAGTAAGTCAGTAACACAGTACCATCAGAGAATCCACTAACAGAGAATTACAGAAAATTACAGAAATCCAGTAAGCAAAGCAACAATAGTACAGCCGTCATAATGTACATGTCACTTGACAAAATTAAACTGCTTTGTGCTTTTTGTGCGTGCATGTTTCATTTTTTCTTTAACAGTTTAGATTCATAATAATCAAGTACCTCTTACTTTTTGAAGATGTTCAACTACCTAATTGTTATTTATTTCCATTTTTGTATGACTGCTGGCACACATCATTAAGCCTTAAATACGGATAGAATCTAGATAAGCATCAGCGCCTCACCTGCTTGCAAAGATCTTCCAAAAACTCTGAATAAGCAACTGGCTTTATCTCATTAAATTTTGCAAGGAAGGAATGTTTGATACAATCAATAAGTACTTCACAGACAAAAACCAATGGCGCATTCTGCAGTGATAACAAAACATTTGAACGAGTTTTCGATTTGGTTAAAAAAAAAGTCTTTTGCATTAGAGGTACTGAAAATGGAAAAATACTAAACTTACAAAAAGAAAGCTGTCAAACCATGGAGCCTCTGCTTCCAAGATATTTTGAGCAAGAACAAATAGCAGAAAGGCCGTTATGTGAAATCGCTCAATGATGTCTGCAAGTTACAATGTTATAAGCGAATAAGCAGCCTCTTCATATGAATTAATTATCAAGAATAACAGCATTTAAGATTGAACAAAGGTGAATATGAAGTTTGCTAAATTTAGATCAACATGATGATTGAATTTAGAGAACATATTTTGATTTTGCCATCAAACTACTGATTGAAGCTAGGTGTTTTAGATCCTGTGTAACACAAATGGTTCTGAACCTTACATTGATAAAAATGTACAAAAAAACTGTTTGTAGATGGTTCAGTTTTTGTAAAGAAGCCTATGTAGATAAACATTAATGAAGTCCTTGTCAAAAAAAAAAAGCATTAATGAAGTCGAACTCAGCATTTTTTTGACATGGTTAAAGGGGTTAAGATGATGAAAACAGAAAGTAGCTCAGCAAGTAAAGAACCAAAGAATAAATACAAAAGCACATTGTCTGGAATAATAAGCGTATAAATCATAAGCACACTCACCATAGTATACCAAACTATGAAGATTCTCTTTGCTAACACGCTTAAATACATTACTTTTTATCTCAGCAAAATTGTTTTGATACCAGTAGAGCCAATAATGCATTGTTGTGGGCAATAATACATGTTGACAGGGCGTCGCCTGAGCTAACAAGACAAATGAATGGACAAGTATAACATGTTAAGGAATTCAAAATTCGATGTTTAAAATAGCAGCAGTAGCGGTAATACAATTAAATCTACAATGTAAGTAGAGCACATTGCTATCAAGCAAACCCATAGCACTGTATTCAATTGAAAATTTTAATATTGCAATCACAAGATTCACCACCAGATCTGTGTATGACCTTTATCATTAAGCAGTCAGGTGTCCATGATCTTATCTGTTCTAAACTTCTAATTCAAATTACATCTACCATTTAAAGGAAATTAACTACTGACAGACTAGAATTCAACTAACTTAACCTACAGTGACTAGCAAGAAAAATTAACTGATGCAATCTGCAGAAAAGGATATCAAATGCAACAACAGCTATCGCCCGTCAAAATGAACCGCATCAGTTCAAATGGCACACCATTATCTGTCGAGCATACTGACAACTCCTCAGCTGAGTTGAACAGAACTTGCAGCACATCCTCACCGAATGATTGACAGAGTTTGTCAAAGATCTAAAACGAAAACACAGGTCAAGCACACAAATATTAATAATAAATGTATACTTTAAATAAATAGTATACTCACCTCTAGTACATTGTATACGACATAAAGCTTGATTGTGCCCTGACCACGAATGACATGGTAAATTAAGCTAATATCTGACACACAAAAAAAAAGAATAATTGTGGGTGGATTATCAAATATCTAGGATGTCCACTTGTCAAGTTAAGAAAAAAAAAAAAGTGGCTAACCTATCATTTGCAAAGAAGCAACTCCAAGGGCTAGAACTACAAAACATCCATAATCTGATAAATCAGCAGCATTTGGCCGTTGAAACTTCCTGTCACAAATACATTGGACAAAATAATTACATGATCTAATATGTCCACTAAAGAGGGACTGGGTGGGAAAAACAAGTCAATGGTAGAAAAGACACAACTACAAACATGTAGAGCATCAGAACAGGAAATGATGTAAAACAGTAAATAGTGTTTGGTGGTTTCTTGCACAACTAAAAGTTACTATAATAAATGCTGAGAACATCAGTATATAAGCCAATCTACTCAGTAAACTAATATTGGCAATGGAGGATAACAAGCATAAACTAGCCAATTCATTCAAAAAAGCAAAATAAATAATACTTTTGTCTTATTTTTGTGAAGTATTGCTTCAAAGCAGGTTATCTCTATTTATGCAATTATTGCATGATTCACATTTCCTCTCAAAGTAAATCATGCATTGTACAAGGAGTTCAATTTCTTCCAGATTATCTTAATTATAAAGTAAGTTCACATACTTGTAAAGTTCCCACATCCAAGTTCTCTAAAAAAAAAAGTTAATATACTAAAATGTAAATCATACTTGTAAATCCAAATCTACTAAAGCTCCCATTGTTGGGTTAAACATCCGATAGAAACTAGCTTATCAGAAAGCTATGGTCAAAGTGTATTAAGTTTTCACTATAACAGAGTACTAGGTTTAGCTTAATCAGAAGCTTCCCAACCAGAACCAGAACCAGAACCGGTACCCTAAGACTGGCTCAACAAGCAATGTTTAGGTGCAATTAAATAAAACAAAAACTATATATTACTAAGAGTTAAAATTTTGTGAACATCATACAAGACAACATCAAGCATAATCAGAATCTACAACCATATATCACAAAATGTCTCTGCACTGCCAATATGTTGCTAAACAATAGTTCAGTCCAAGTTTGTTACGGGCAATAAATAACAACTGAAACACTAGAACGTACTTCATTTAATTCATTTAATTTACAGTAAAATTGCAAACCCACCTAGTCTTCAGCACCCGCCAGATGGTAATGACAATTCACCAGGCATAATTGTAAGCAACGACAGAAAGGAATCCAAGCAAGCGAAGAATCCTGCGACAATTAACTGCAGCATTTTACCATTATCAAACATCTCTCTCATCACACAAACAAGTGCAAAATAACACCTGAAACATGTTAAAGCACACACATAACCAAGTATGAAGTTCATCACAGCACATTCTACCCTTTTTTAAAGTCAATATACATTTTTTCCTATCAATACCCAAACATTAATGATTGTTGAGTCAAAAGTACATGGTGAGTTATTGGTTTCATCAACATGCAATTTTTTTTTTTAAAAAAAAGTCAAATTGTGAATAACTCTTGCATATTGGATCCATTTCCAGTAATGCCTGACATCAAGCAAGATAGCAAACCAGAACAGCATCAATACTCGAAAGTTCAAATCACATGGATGAGGTGTACCACAAGTATTGCCATTAGAAGTGCAGATGCATACCCGCTCACATCTCCATGGGACATGAAACATCGTGTTGTACACCCGCTGTCTCTTCTTGTCATTGCCCACTGCAATTGTGCTTCTTAGTGAATTGCCCCCCATATAGTTCCCCAAGGAAATATCTGAATGGTGATTTGTCAAGGCGCTCAACTTCTGCAACAGAAAATGGTTTATAGAGGTGTGAATATGTATATATAGGGCTTGTAAACTCAGTATACAATAGCACGCTACTTAAATTAGAATTGAATTTGAATCTAGCAGTGCAATGAAAATAATTATTCCATTTTGTGATCAGATCTCCCAGATTTAGGCAGATATGAAAATCCACCAAGAATGAACCAGCAATTCCAGCTTAATGCTCTAACTCTACTAGGATGCAAAAAACTTGACAGGCAGCATGTCATGTTCTACTTTGTTCATATCACAGAAACAAAGTGAAATTCTAAGAAATTCCTTACAATGTGTTGTCTAGAATGAGGGTGAAGGACCATCAAATTATTATCGCAATAAAAACCATACAGTGAACAGTGAGATTTGAACCTCCGAGAATGTTGCTGTTATCCTTCATGTACTTCTCCCAATCCAGCGAGGACTCCTTCTCCAGCTTCTTCATCATGCCCCCCATTCGCCTCAGGCCGCCACGCCATGGCTGACACATCCGCCACCGCTGCTGCAGCAGCTGCGGCACTCTCCCGCGTGCTGCTGCCGCAGCTGCTGGTCCCATCATCCGCAGACGTCCCCAACACCCTTCCGGCCCCGGAGACGCTCCTCTGCCTCAGCTCCACCAACAACAACACAGGTCACACAACTCGCCGCAGACCTTTCGGCGTCCGAGTTCTCGCACACCGTCTCCGCAGTCGACCTCAGATCCGGATCCGGAACCCTGAACGCCTTGGCCGAGTCGCCGCCGCCCTCCACGCGCGGCTGCTCCCCCTCCGAGGCCGCCTCGTCGATCGGGGGCTCCGGACCCCGCGCTTGCGCTTGGACCGCCTCCTGCGCCGGCGCTGGCCATCGGACGTGGTGTCGGGCAGGAGCGCGGGGAGACGTCGTCCGCGTCGTCGGCGGTGAGGTCGCTCGCGAGGAGCTCGAAGGATAGCTGGCGGCCGCCGGATCGGAGCGACATGGGAAGCGGCAGCGTCGGTGGCGGGGGCGGGACGGCGCACAGCGAGGAAGCGTCGGGAGCCCCCTCGCGAACCCTAGGATTGGGCGTCGCCGCGCCGCGCGGCGGCGAGGAGCGGGAGGCGGGGGAGGGGGGGAGTAACGGACGCAGGAAGAAAGAATACTGCCCTTTTCCTGTCGCGTTTATTATGTGCTTCTAAATCGTTTTTTTTTTTTTTTTTGTGGGTGTGTTTTTAAAAAAATACTAAATTGTTCGTATTTAAGGATTTCTTTAGATTCTTTAGAATTTTGTTAAATAAAATACGTTGATGAGTGATGACACGAGAATGGGATCATGTCATCCTGCCATTCTGGGAAAGAGAATTTTCCTTTTCTGATTCTACAAGGTGCCTCTCGGAATTTGCCGTGCCATTTGAAGCTCACGTCGCATGTTCTTAAAAAAAAACGTCTGTCCGAAATTTTTTTATCCCATGCAATTGTGATTCCTGCAAAATTAACCAAATTTGTTCCACTTGCATAATGTGTGAATGCTATGCGTATTCTGGTGGATTAATTCTATCTATCCGGAGAAACAATCGATTCAATTTCATTGTCACAATTGTTGGTCCTTCAATCCCAAACATACACGAAAACTGACAATTCCATATGAAGCATGGTATAGGAGTAGCACAATTCATTCATAAGGTAGATTGCATTTGTACGCCAACGGAAGGAACCTCTTTGAATGAAATGACAGGCACTTGTACGACTTTTCACAAACGATTTACTCTATGCTGTAGTAAGGGTTCTTTTGAGTTTTCTGCAAATTGATACTCCAGTACTCCTCCGTCTCTTGTTAACTTTTTAATTTTAAACTTTTATGTTTGACCATCCATCCATCTTATTTAAAATATTTATATAAATTGTTAGTAATATAATAAAAAATAATATTTAAGTGATAATTATTTAGATTTAAGTAACCACAATTGTCTAACAAAATAAATTATAATTTGTACGCCAAATTTTTCAACCTTCTTTGAATCATTATAGTACAATTTTCACCAACATTTATCCAATGACAAACTTAATGAAACTGACAGTACACTAAAACCACCAATGCAATCAAACCTGTTAATGACACTGGGACACCAACCAAACACAAATGGATCAAGACACTCTGACTCTGCTAGCACGTACAGTAATATAGTTACTTTACAGAAGAAAATCAGGGTTAGGAGACAGATGGTTGTGCGTTTGGCATCTCGATCGAGTGCTATCATGGTCCTGGGGCTGGGCTCATCAGCGTCGTCAGCGGGCAGCACGAGCTGCCGCCGCCCGTCCCCGTGTTGCGATCATGGGTGCAGCACGATGGCCCGCGCTGCGTGGTGGCGTCCACCACCGACCTCCTCGTCGTCGCCGCGCCCGCGTCCGCTTCCCCGTGCCGGGCGGACGACCCGGCCAGTGGCCCCAGCCTCGCACCCTGCGTCGCCGTGATCGCCAAGAAGATCACGAGCAGCGCCGTGACCAGCAGCAGACACCTGCGCGTGCGCATCGAACACGACGGTGTTGCGCGGATGCCCATACCAATGATCGATCACAGCAACAAATTAAACACCGACTCGTTGGGGACGTGATGATCTCTAGATCTTTTTTTCGTAGTTGGGCTTTGGGCTCTTTCCTTGGCTTGTTCGTGAATGATTGATGAACTAAGCCCGAGGATGCATCATGCAGTATATATAAGCGTGGCCGGTGACTTGGTGAGGGGTGAAACACATTCATGCATCACGGCAGTTAAATAGGGCGCCATTTTCCCCAGGTTCCTTGGTGGGCGCGACTCGGTGAAGTACCGCGTGAAGCATTCCCCGAGTAGTTTCTGTATGATCCTGGGCCGTTTCGCGGTTGTTCCACTGCACTTGACTACCCTTCTCGCCTGCACCGCACAAAGACACAGCGTAGGCCGTACGCGTCGAAGGGTACTTACCTAGAGTTTTCATGTAATCAGGCCGGGGCCGGCAGAAATGTCATCAAAGCTCGACTGCGGCAACGGTCCGCGAGAGGCCCAATAACATAGCGCTGGGCCGACAGGCGGCGGACACGCTGGTTAGGACCGGCCCAATAGCCTCAATAACATTGCGCTGTGGTGCGGGAGTGCGGAAGGCATCTTGCCTCCCCTTTTTCCCTCCCCTTTTCTCTCGCGCTCGCAGCGGCGGCGGCTGCTTCACCAGTTCTCCGTCTCCTGCTTCCCGGAAGATTGTCTTCTCGTTCGGCGCGCCGCCGGGGAACACTACGGGCCTCCGCCCGAGCGGAGCAGAGCGGAGCGTTCCGTCCGTGCCTCCGAGGAGTTCATTTCACGGCGCCGTTGTCCTGCTCGTCCGTTTTCCCGTTTGGCTCGACTGGCGCGTTGATTCCTGCGTCTTTCGTTGGTAAGGAACCCTATCTCCATATAGTTTCTAGGTCCACTGTTTCTGAGAGTTTATTTTGTGACTAGAGCTATCGAATCCAAATCCCATACGTCCTTCTCCGATCCTTCCAGTCCGTTTCATTGTTTTCGGATTTTTTTTGCAGCGTGGTGAGTACTGAGTGAAGTGAACTATCTTCTCGTAGCAGAAAGTCTAGTTTACTGGTACTTTCTTTTTGAGGTTCGACTATTGATCAAAGCAGCTTGAAGTGATAAAAATACTGAGGTCAGTGTCAACTGACTCAACTGGTTCCGAGTTCCGACGGCCTGACAGTTGAAACCGGGATATTTTGAACCATGTAGTCATGTACATGTCGCTGTCGTGACTCGTGAGACAACATTAGGTCACTTCTGTATGCTACTAATCTCATATGCTACCAATAATACATGCAGTGTATCTAGGAAGTAGGAACAGTTTTGTTTGTCAGCTTTCATGTGTATAGGGTGAACATAGCATAGTTGTACTAGCCCCTAAATTTGGTTCAGGGCTTAGCAGTGCTGTTTACTACAGCAATTTTGTTTACAGCAATCTATAAGATAACTTGTTTAGCATCGCATGAATTATTACTACAGCAATTGTATTTACTACGGCAATTTTATTTACTATAGCAATTGCATTTACAACAATCTACAAGAGCAAGTTTCTTTTGATTAGTAGGCAGAGTTTTGTTCACTATTTTGCAGTATTAATCAATGGTGTAATGTGCTTTGATGTTAATGCGTTCAGGCTAAGAGTGTCCTAGTCTTTGAAGTTTGAACTTACCTATAGAAGTGATGAGCCTGTAGAAATAGTTTTCTTTAATCATGTCTCCACATTTTTCACTCGAGGAACTGTTTTGCATGAGTTTATTAGTAGCACTTCCTTCCTGACATTTGAAATAATTGCACCATAATCTTTGGGATCACAAATTAATTGAGGAACTTGTTCGAAAGAAATGATCTCCTGTCATGATTGTTTTATCTTCTTTGCTTTGGCATGCTCAATCTCTCTGTACACTTATATCTTTTCACCCCTTCTATAATTTCACACTTGATTCAACATAACCTGGATTACCAATTGATGTGCAGATCTCCCATTCTCTTTCAACAAGAAATAAAAACAAAAATCCTTTGGTTTGGGATGGCATCATCTGGCCAAATGACGGCAAGCAATCTGTTACGTACTGAAGGTTTTCCTGGAAATATGGTATACACTGTTTTTTTTTTTTTTTGAAAGTAATACACTCTATGAAATAACAAAAATATTTTTGGCTGGCATTAGCTTGTTCTTATGTTTGTTATCTACATAGGGAAAAAGATGTGGTTTAATTCCTGCGAGAAGTCTTGGATCAAGAAGGTCGCGAATGACTCAACACTGCTTCCATCAACAGCATATTTGTTGGCCACGTCTACAAAGAGTTATGACTCGTAATATGCGATTGTTGCCATCTCCTGGGGCCGTGGCATCCAAGGGGTTTGACAGTTCATTAGTTGACAAACCTGATACTGTGTTGGATGTTGGAATTATTCACTTCTACCGTATACCATTTCTTCAAGAAAGTGAAACCATGGAGCTGCTCAGGAAAGTGAAGGCGAAAAGTTTCTGCTAATGTTGTTGATATACTGACAGAGCAGTGCTTCAACATTCAATTGGACAATCCACTCACTTCTGAGAAGCTTTCAACGCTTCATTGGCTCTTAGCAGAAACTTATGAACCTGAGAAGTTGCAAACTAGGAGCTTTCTGGAGGATGAAGTATCTAGAAATTCTTGTACTGTCATTGTTGAGGTTGGTCCCAGGATGACATTTTCAACAGCATTCTCAAGCAATGCTGTCTCAATTTGTAAATCTCTCTCATTAGTAGAAGTGACACGACTTGAGAGATCAAGAAGATACCTTTTGCGCCTTGAGCCTGGTAGTGACCCACTTGATGAAAGTCAGCTCAAAGAATTCGCTGCATTGGTTCATGATAGAATGACAGAGTGCATTTATCCCAACAAGCTCACATCATTTCAATCAGATGTAGTTCCTGAACCTGTCCGTGTTGTTCCAGTCATTGAAAGGGGAGAAGAAGCATTGGAAGAAATAAATGTGAAGATGGGACTTGCTTTTGATAAACAAGATATTGACTACTACACACACCTCTTTAGAGATGATATCAAACGCAATCCAACTACCGTGGAACTTTTTGATATTGCACAATCCAATAGTGAACATAGCAGACATTGGTTTTTTAATGGAAAGCTTGTAATAGACGGAGAGACCATGCCATCCACTTTGTTCCAGTTAGTGAAGAGTACCCTGAAAGCCAACCCCAATAACTCTGTTATCGGATTCAAGGATAACTCAAGTGCAATAAAAGGATTCCTAGTAAATCAGCTACGCCCAACAATTCCGGGTTTCACTTCACCATTATCCATTATCATGCGTGAGCTAGATATTTTATTCACAGCAGAAACTCATAATTTTCCGTGTGCTGTTGCACCATACCCTGGAGCCGAGACGGGTGCAGGTGGCCGATAAGGGACACACATGCCACTGGGAAGGGTTCTTTTGTTGTTGCTTCTACTGCTGGTTACTGTGTTGGTAATCTTCGAATTGACAATTCAAATGCACCCTGGGAGGACCCTTCATTTTCTTACCCAGTGAATCTGGCCTCTCCATTGCAAATTCTTATTGATGCTAGTGATGGTGCATCTGACTATGGGAACAAGTTTGGTGAGCCTCTAATTCAGGGATATACCAGAACATTTGGGATGAGGTTGCTAAATGGGGAGCGGCGTGAATGGTTGAAGCCTATAATGTTCAGTGGAGCTATAGGACAAATTGACCATGTGCACATATCAAAGGATGACCCAGAAATTGGCATGCTAGTTGTGAAGATTGGTGGTCCAGCGTACAGAATTGGTATGGGCGGTGGTGCTGCCTCAAGTATGGTTAGTGGCCAGAACGATGCAGAGCTTGATTTCAACGCAGTACAGCGTGGAGATGCTGAGATGGCACAGAAATTGTATCGTGTAGTCAGAGCATGTGCAGAAATGGGAGAGAGCAATCCTATCATCAGCATTCATGATCAGGGTGCAGGAGGAAATTGTAATGTTGTGAAGGAAATAATATATCCCAAGGGAGCTGAAATTGATATCCGTTCAATTGTTGTTGGTGATCATACATTGTCGGTCTTGGAGATATGGGGTGCGGAGTACCAGGAACAGGATGCGCTACTTGTGAAACCTGAGAGCAGGAGCCTGTTAGAATCTCTTTGTGAGAGGGAAAGAGTTTCAATGGCTGTCATTGGGAAAATTGATGGCTGTGGAAAAATTGTGTTGATTGATAGCGCTGCTGTGGAGCATTCCAAGCTGAATGGCCTCCCTCCTCCAACCCCTGTTGAAGAACTTGAGCTTGAAAAGGTTTTAGGAGATATGCCTCAGAAGACCTTCAAGTTCAGGCGTGTTTCTCAAGTCACAGAGCCTTTAGACATTGCACCTGGGGTGACACTACTAGATGCTCTGAAGCGAGTATTAAGGCTCCCATCCGTGTGTTCAAAACGTTTCTTGACCACCAAGGTTGATAGGTGTGTGACTGGTCTTGTTGCACAACAGCAGACAGTTGGGCCTCTCCAACTGCCGCTTGCTGATGTGGCTGTGATTGCACAGACGTACACAGACCTAACAGGTGGTGCTTGCAGCATTGGAGAACAACCAATAAAGGGTTTGCTTAATCCTAAGGCCATGGCCAGACTTGCTGTTGGGGAGGCCTTGACTAATCTTGTTTGGGCTAAGGTTACATCACTTGCTGATGTCAAAGCAAGTGGGAATTGGATGTACGCTGCAAAGCTTGATGGCGAAGGTGCAGATATGTATGATGCAGCTGTTGCATTGGCTGACTGCATGATTGAACTTGGTATTGCAATAGATGGGGGAAAGGACAGTCTTTCCATGGCTGCTCAATGTGATGGTGAAGTTGTCAAGGCTCCTGGAAATCTGGTCATCAGTACTTATGTGACATGTCCTGATATAACATTGACAGTAACCCCTGATTTGAAGCTTGGTAAGGATGGAATTCTTCTGCATATTGATCTCGCTAAAGGAAATCGCCGTCTTGGTGGTTCTGCTCTTGCACAAGCATTTGATCAAATTGGAAATGACTGCCCGGACATTGATGATGTTCTGTACTTGAAGAAGGTATTTGAGGCCATTCAGGAATTGCTCGGTCAACGTCTTATTTCAGCAGGCCATGACATAAGCGATGGTGGCCTTATTGTGAGTGTTCTTGAGATGGCATTTGCTGGTAACTGTGGTTTTAAGCTTGACATAGACCTAGAAGATAGGAGCCTTATTGAAGGACTTTTTGCAGAGGAGCTTGGCCTCATTATTGAAGTACACTCGAAATATTTCAACATCGTGAAGCAAAAGCTTGAAATAGCAGGCATTTCCGCTAATGTTATTGGAGAAGTTACTAGCTCACCAGAAATAGAAGTTTTTGTTGATGGCAATCTGCATCTCAAGGAAAGAACTTCGGATCTCAGGGATTTGTGGGAGGAAACGAGCTTCCAGCTTGAGGAGTTACAACGTCTGAAATCTTGTGTCAAACTTGAGAAAGAAGGACTAAAATACAGGACATCACCATCATGGTCTCTGTCTTTTACCCCCAAATTCACAGATGGGAAACTATTGACTGCTTCCTCAAAACCAAAGGTTGCCATCATTCGTGAAGAAGGGAGCAATGGGGACAGGGAAATGGCTGCTGCATTCCACGCTGCTGGATTTGAACCATGGGATATTACAATGTCAGACCTCTTGGCTGGGGAAGACTTCTCTCAAGGAGTTCCGAGGGATTGCATTTGTTGGCGGTTTCAGCTATGCAGATGTGCTGGATTCAGCGAAAGGGTGGGCTGCATCAATCAGGTTTAACCAACCCCTCATTCAGCAATTCCAGGACTTCTACCATAGGCCAGACACGTTTAGCCTTGGCGTATGCAATGGTTGTCAGCTTATGGCTCTTCTTGGCTGGGTGCCAGGATCAGCTGTTGGAGGTTCTCTTGGTACAGGTGGAGATATGTCCCAGCCGAGGTTTATTCACAATGAATCTGGTCGTTTTGAGTGCCGGTTTACCAGTGTGTCCATTGGCGATTCTCCTGCTATCATGTTCAAAGGGATGGAAGGTTCCACCTTGGGTGTTTGGAGTGCTCATGGCGAGGGAAGAGCTTTCTTCCCAGATGGAAATGTTCTAGCTACTGTTGTGAAGTCTAATCTGGCTCCTGTGCGGTATTGTGATGATTCTAACAATATTACTGAGACCTATCCCTTCAATCCTAATGGTTCTCCACTAGGTATAGCAGCCCTTTGCTCACCTGATGGGAGGCACCTGGCTATGATGCCACATCCAGAGCGTTGCTTCATGATGTGGCAATATCCATGGTATCCCAAGGAATGGCAGGTTGAGAAGAGTGGCCCCAGCCCGTGGCTGCGAATGTTCCAGAATGCTAGAGAATGGTGTTCATAGTGCAGGTAAATCAATCTTATGAGCTACTTCCACTTCTGTTTGTGGCACTTGGAATTCAATTTTTGTAGAATCTTAGGTTCCTGTGACACAGTGCCCTGTTTCATTTCAGAACAGAGGTTGTTATAGTACGGAGAATGTTATTAATTTAAAAGAACCTTATTCTTTTCCTGCCAGTATAAACAAAGGACCTTATTCTTTCCTGCCAGTATAAAAAAAAGAACCTTATTCTTTTTAAACCTTTGGATGCTGTAACTATTGGATGGAACTATTCAAACAGATTCGGTGACCCAGTTTGCCTGGCTGTCAGACAGTTACAAGTTAGCAAAACTATCAATTAGTTCAAAATTCCTAATACACTAAATCTTTTATTATAATTTAACTTGGCTACTTTGTGTATGATTTTAAAGCCTATTTTCACTGAGCACTTTATGCTCTGGTATCGAAATGTTTTGTTGCTTCTGTTGTACTATGACCTTTCTTGCTCGTTTCCAGTGTTCTTTTGGCGCATCTTCCCATATTATGCTTACTAGTTCTTTTTCCAAACATTATGATTTTGCAGGGCAGCCGAGGCACCAGCTGTTACAAGTATATGGATGATTGGTGGTTCTATGGCCTGAATACTTGAAATTCAACAGAACCCCCATTTGATGACCGCTTTTTGGCAGAATAAATGTGCTTTGACTATCAAATACCTTATCTTGTAATAAATGTATCAGAATTGAAATTTTGAAAGTGGAGAAATGCCTGGTTTTCCCTAGTCGGTGAAGGCCAGATCTGAGTCATCGTTTGTCCTGATCCTGATGATAGTTGTCAATGACACGATGAATACCCCCAATGCCATCCATGGATCAGTATGTCATCGCTTGTCCTTTTCTTGCACGGGATTTCGCTAGTATGCATGCTGACAATAAGTGAGCTACCCATTCTTGGTTGTAGAAAGCTTTGAACAGCTCAAAAGTCAAAATAACCTTGCCAATGTGACAGCGTGTCTCACCGTTGCAACAGGGGAGGCCACCGCTCTAGTCGTTTTTCTCACGATAAAACATTAGCCAGCTTATAAGCCATAGAAATCATCAATCGAACAGACCTTAGTATGTCCAAAGGCCCATAAACAGGGGTGGACTATGAGGCAACTGCAATTTTTCAAGTTTTTTTTAAAATTAGCATAATCTTATCTATCAGTTTCACGAGCTAGTTTCTTCTTTTTTAGATTTCTTTGAGACACAACTTCAAAGCGAGCTTAACGAGTATAGTACTACAAATAGAGCAAACCATTGAATCGATTTTGATAAACCGAGTGATGAGAGAGAACAAGACCATCAAGGCACACTCATTTTTACTGGAACCTGCAGATATGAGTGCTCTGCTTTAGTTTCGAAATTGCATAGACCAGGTAGATGTCATCAGCATCCTATGACGTTTTCTTGCATGCCTGCGCCATACATATATTCCATAATAAGGCCACTCCTCACTACACGACTACCAACAAAAGGGCCATACATATATTCCACTCCTCACTACACGACTACCAACAATAGTTTGCAGCTCCCTCGGCATCCAATGAGACAATTACTAGTCTTCGTCCTCGATGGGATCGAAGTCCCTGACTTTCACATCTGCATCTTCCCCGTACTGGATACAGTTGTCGATGTACGACAGCACATACTGAATGCTGCAGAAACAGTGCCATTTAGGAAAAACAGAACAAATTCAAATAGCTTGAAAAAAAGAATTGAAACTTTGCATGTTGACAAATACCACGGCTAACACATATCCTTTTACCGTCTTTCATTAAGTTGCCAGGTTTAGACTTATTTTATTCCCCAGAGCAAGATCTAGGGTCAAATCAAGCATGATTTTGTAACAGCAGCAAATACACAATATACTAACACATTAGTGGTCACACTTAGTGGTGCCTAGCCTAGTGTGCTACACTGATACGGCATCAGAAATGAGGTGCCAAGATGGAACTAGGTCTTCCAGGTTAATGTGATATATTAAATGTGCATTTGTAAGCATAATATCAGAGTACCATGCCAAGGGATCCAGTGACAAAAGGCTACATCGATCATAGTAATAGTTTACAGGAGTTTTGCACAATAAAAATGAAAACCATTTACAAAATAATAGTTTATACAGGAGTTTTGTAATGTAAGAGAGATTGTTAACATTACAAAATAATAGCTTTACCTGCTTTCCTTTCTCAAATCAAGTGGTATGAAATTAACCATGCTGTAATCATCAACCTACATGATGGAACTGAGATTAATATTGCCAGGTTGATAGCACCAAAACAAGGTATTAAAAAAATTTAAACATGACGCTGAAGAAAATGAGAACTAGAATATTGGAATTAGTTCACATATGTACAAAGAAAACAAGAATATAGCATGTTAATCACTTAGTCTATACAAAATAATTAAACAAGCATGCAAATGAATATATCTGCTGGCTTTTACCAACTTTACATCAATGTTTTTTAGCATCATGCAGTATGCACAAAGAAACTGAACTACTTCAAATGACTAATGCAATACACTTTCAGGCAATCATGACAGATGTTGCTTCCAATGGAAGACATATGAACTCACTTACAAAAGCAAAGCATTCAATTATATTATATTCTATTTAACTAGATTAAAAAATAAAGCTGGTAGTAATCCATGTGAAAATCCCTCACAATCTGAATTTCCTAAGACATCCCCAGATTTGGCAGTGTTTGCAACCAGAGCATTCTACAGATATGATCTACTCCAGAAAACCTCACCACAGCCAAGAATCAGTGATAAATACTTCCACTTCCCATCCATAAATAAATAAAACAAAGGTCAATTGCCCGTGGTCCATTGGACAACAAGATACATGCACCAAGGAACTCAAATATTAAATGTTGAAACACACTAAAGGTGTTGTATCTCGGTATCTGGCTTACAAGATGTAAGCACCAAGGAAGACAATCTGTTCCATGGCAGTACCACATTTAAGGAACATCAGGCAATCAACTTAGCATATCTTAACTTGGCAATCAACTTATATCCAAAGTATACATTCAAATGTACAAATCCAACAATTATGGGTGAGTGGAGGATGTTTCACAGTAAGCTTACCAATTCAGCTAAACATTTGTTCAACTTGCCAAACCGTGGTGCCATCTGTCGATTCAGCTGTGAAAGAAGAAGCTGTGCATTCGGGTCCAGGTACCTAGAACCATTGGAATATTAATACAGACAAGCAAATTTAAACCTTTGGAACTATGCAAGGGAAGAAAGAAATAAAACATACTCTTCTACTTCTTTTTGTTGGAGACCAGATCCATCTTTGAAAGGATGTTGACATGAGGAAGTTCAAGCTGAATCATAGCCGATAGAGAAGCCATGCAACCACTGATGTATTTCGTTACATCACTGACAAACTGGAACATGAAAAAAAAAAATTGAAATCAGGCTTGGGTTTTGGTTCAATATATCTTCATTGTCAAGAAAGTTTCTATTCATGATTCAAACCTGTGAATCAAGAAGGTAAACAGCGCAGACATTGAAATTTTTTCGTTTCAGGTGCTCAACAAAGTTCCGCAGAACTGGAACATGTGTGAAGAGTTCAATCTGGCCTGGAAAAGCAAGATGGACAAACTGATTAACCAATATGCGTGATGTAACCCAAAATGCACAAACTGATTAACCGATATCCAAGATGTGCATTCTCTGTCATTCCCTATGAATATGTAGTTGTTCATGTATTCATGTATAGAATTAGAGGTGGAAGCTAGAAATTGATATCATGGATTTTAGCAAATGAACTAGAATTCAAATTTTGGTGGGGACCATCTCTTCCTAGTTCATTTTTTGAACTAGAGGTTATCCATTTGACATCCATGGACATCCAACTTCCACCTATATTAGAATAATTATTAGAAAGACATAACACTAGCATTGCTAAACACAAAAGGGAACCCAAAATGGTATTTATAGATACTTGGTGGACAAGTATAATGCACAAGCAGTTAAAAAGACTGATGATTGTCTGTTTTGTCAGATTCATGTAAGTGGTAAGAATAGTAAGTGAGATGAAACTGTGGAACTATTAACAATTAAAGCATACAAAGATGAACTGAGAATATACCAGGGCAATCAAACACAATATAATCATCATCCAAGTAGTTCTCTAGCTGTTCATCAAACCAATCATCCAAGTTGTCTTCAAGGTGCCTGAGGTTTTGTTAAGGAAACAGAAACCGAAAGCATAAAATCCTAGCAAACAAACTACATGAACACAAGGAACAATATCTTCCTGAATTATTACATTGTCATAACTCATAAGTTAGCTAGATTAGTTCTTGAGCCAATCCATCCGCAACATTCTTTGTCATATCAGTGAACAATAATATGCAATAAAGGTTGAAACTCAAAATATCAGTCTCACAGAACAACCTTCAAGCGCAAAAAAAAAAAAAAAAGGTAACGCAAATCAAGTTTCAGCTTCTTATAGCCTGGCCTTGGCTTTGCATCTCCAATCCATTAACAAGCAAAGGTGTAAAAAATGCACCAGGAGAAGTGCATTAGCTCAGAACTAATCAACTAAATAGCTTTGGCAACCTATAAAATAAACAAAGATAATGCTTAAATAACAGGATACTCCATGCAGTAGATGAGACCGCCATTTGGCCCCAGCCCAATCTCCTCCATAGCATCATCCAATGAAATCAGCTCTCTGATATCTGCCAAAATGCAAGTGAAATGAAAAGTGAGAGCAATACTTACTGTAGAGAAAAGCTTTACATTGTAACAAATAAGCAGAAAAAATTACCCATATCTACAGGATAGTCAAAGTGCTCGGCAGCTGGATCAAGATTGACAATATGAATTGTCCTGCCCACGGTCTGGCAATGGTCGTACAAACTGGAGCAATAAGTTGACTGCAAACACGCCACAAGTAACCAATTAGAGCAAGCTATCATCATCTCCTCCTTAATCAGACCCTAAACCCCAGTGTGGCAAGTATGCAAAAGTTTGCAAGTGGTCTTACAAGTTCATTACCCTCTGTCCCCTTCATGTAACCCAAAAGGGGAATGGTTTATCCAAACTTAAACCCCCGAAACAGAGCAGGGGAAATCGCCTCGCATGGGAAACGAAAAACGAAACCCTACCAGATCAGTACCTAAGAAAATCGAAACAAGCAGGAACTGAAACGTAATAGCCGAGGCCCAAGGGAATCGCCCCCCCCCCACTGACTAGCGTCAGCGGGCGAGACAAGCATCCCGTTTCCCGAAGGTAAGCGCGAGATGGAGAGGTCCTAGGGTCGGAAGGGCAGCGGACCAGTACCTTGCCGCTCCCAGCGGGGCCGATGACGAGCTGCGCGTACCCCATGGCGGGCAGCGGATCGGAGCGAGTCGGTGGGAGGGGTTGCCTAAAAAAGTGCTGGAGATGGGGTGCTACGGGAGGAGATGTTGGGGTCGGGGGCGGGGAATCAAAAGGCGGAGGAGATGGCGGCGGCGAGGTAAGCGGCGCACCACACGACGGCGGCGAAGAGGGTGCTGATTAGGGCGGACAGGGCCATCGACGTCGGGTTGGGTTCAAGCGGCCGCTCAAATGGTCTGGGTCTGGGTCTGGTTCACACGGCCGCTCGGGCTTCTTTGCGCGGGCTTCTTTGCGGCGGCCTCGTTGATGAGTCGGTTCCTCTAGAGTTTGGGCGTGGCCGGTATGCCCGTATGGGCCGGGGAGACGTGTCGTCGTTGGCGTGTTGCGTGGCCACGCGTGTGCCGGGTTTGTCCACGTTCCAGCTCGAATGGAAATCTGCCATCACGTCTCCGCGATGCAAAACAACGGACGAAATGAACTTTGTGAACATTGAAAGGAAGCCGAGTGTGGCGAGACCGTACAAATACAACAGTGATTGAGAAGATTCAGAACATTAAGAGTGGAAATGCAAGAAGATAGCTTGGTCACCTAAGAAGAATAAAAATCTCAGACAAATCGAACAATTTCAAATTTAACTATGTTTCTATATTTCTCATATTTTTAGAATTTACTCCCTCGATATCATTATTAAAGTATATTTTTTAAAAAAAGTTTGGTTCAAACATTAGAAACATAATCATGAATAACTTCAAGCCGTTAAGTCTAGAAATGTGAAAATCATATCAATAGATTTGTCTTGAAAATTACTTTTATGAAAATATACATATATAACTTCTCAATAAATAATTTTTATAAAAAAAGAAGTCAAAGTTATGCTTTGAAGACAAGTGTCGCAATCCTAAATGTCCTCTAATGTGGAAGGAGTATATTTCTTTCTAAAAGTAGTCTACTGTTAGCACTGATCCATAGATTTGACGGCATGATAAATAAATGCACATGATCTCTGTTTTTTTTTTTGGTTCGTCTCGGTTGATTATGTTTTCTTGTGAGAGAAAAAATACGACATCATAGTTGATAAGTCAAGCTATTTAGTTCAAGCGAACAAGCCGACGTGTGCACATTGTTGAAGTGTTCTATAACACACACTCACACTGAAGTGTTCTATATATTAATCTTATTTTTCTTTTGCTCTTGTGCACATTATTGAACATATCAATATCTCTGGCATACTTTTTATATATATTTACAATTGCAGTGGATATACATTATTTTTTTATATAAGACATACATATCTTGGCATTGCGCGCAAAAACAAAAGGAACTATAGTCAACTAGACACCCGATTACTGGACTACCGAACCGTTTTTCTTTTGGAGAGAAGTCGACAGTCGACGCACACCGAATAGTTGCAGACAGAGGCCCAAAAGGAAAGAAAAAAAAAAGGAACCACGCCACGCACTCGATCTGGGCCTGTTACTAGCGCTTTGACGGCGGCGGGCAGCAGTTTACGTGCACGTCATGCGAATGGCACGACGGCCCGGCTCCGTCCGTGCCGGACTCCGCCCCTGTTTCAACCGCAAGAAACCGCCTCGGCAACCTCGAGCGCAGCAGCAGCGCGGTCCGGGGCGCTCCGATCCTCTGCTGCTGCCACGTGGAGGTGGGGTCCGAAGACGGTGCCGCGCGGCCAGCAGCAGCGTCGTTGGTCCTCGAGCTCCCGACGACGTCGCCGATGACCATCGCCTCCGTGCCGGGTAGGTGCGCGACGCCCTCGGCGGAGGGAAACACAGCGGCTTTCTCCATCGGAGACGACGACGACGACGGTTTGGCGGCGCAGTCGGAGAGCTGGAAACGGTGGCAAGCTGCGAGCAGGATCAGCGTTTAGCATCGCCGCGAGCACGAGGTGTGACAGCTTCATCGTCAGACCGTACGTCTTGGAACGTGTGCCGTGTGTTGTGTGTGTTGTGCACGGCTTGCCTCCGATCCGTGCCACTGCGACGACGACTGGACTGGAGAGTGGTGAGTTAATCTGAGCTCGATTAATGCGTATGAAAAATTGATGCGCTGCACACACACATTGGCCGGTGGGTGTGCCTTTTTTATACTGGGTCGACCGGAGAGCCGTGCGACGTGCGTCTCGAAGGTCAAGAAGAGAAACAACGCGAGGGTAACTTTAAGTTCCAATTTCCATGCTATAGAATGTACGTCCATGCCTCATGCATAAGGTACTAAGTCTTTGCAGTTGCTACAGGAGCTGGCGAAATTTCTACTCATGACCAAATCACACGCTTTCAGAATCCGACAAAATAAGTTGAAGACATCCCTGAACGCTGCTGCACTTTATCAACGGACGATGGAGCACGCTGCACGCGGCACATCACTGGTATTGCCAACTTGTACATGTGTCGCTCAGTGCGAGCAAGCTAGCTAGCGCTAGCGCGCTGCATGCTAGAAGTGCATTTCCATCGTTTATCTGCACCGCGCACTTTCGTTTGATGACCAAAGCGAACTGGAACTGGAGCGAGGGCGAATTTGCAGAGACATTTCTGCACCGCGCACTTTCGTTTGACTGCGCCGGAAAGCATTATGGCGGCGCAATGTCGGCGTGGGTTGCATGGTGAACTTTTCGCCGTGGCACGCAGCTCGAAAGCAAGTATTATGGCAGACATCGTAAGCCGCTTTAAATGCTGATGTGGAGAAGAGAAGCAAGGAGAGAGAGGAGAAGCGGGCTGTAAGTCGGTCTAATGGTTTGGGTTTAAATGGTTTGGGTTTTACTCTTGGCTGTTTTTGGTTGGTTTCCCGATGGGCTGGTCTGTTTAGTTGGTTTGAGTTGGTTTGGATCCTCAAATGAATTTGGTTGGTCCAGTTTGGATTGGGCAATGGTTCTGAACGAGTTGAGCCCATGGTTCGGACCGGGTTTGCAATCCACGGTGGGCAGGGCAACTCCCCCGCTGCGCTGCCCCATGCCTCGCGCGCCCCGACGCCCGCGATCGCCCGCCCGACGCCGCCGCGACGCGCCTCGCCGCCCGTGCGTGCCTACCATGTCGGACTCCTCCTCAAAGACACAGTCACCACCACATCTCCACCTCTTCGTCGATCGCCGCCGTCGTGAATGTCGGCTGTGTCCCACGACGACGGTCGGCGTTGGCGCAGCAACGGCGTGTCGCCGGCCGGCACTTTGGCCATCATCTCCTCCTTCCTCACGTGCATCCATCTCCTCCCATCCTCGGGCTCCACCACCGAGCCCCTCGCCGCCGCCGGTCGTTCGCATGGCTACTCCCTCGCCGACCTTGGCAATGGCGTGTACCACTGGGTTCATTGACAACTACGGCGACGCCTCGGCGCCCGCTGTTCGGCACCCAAATCGCCTCGTTCCTGGACCATCACCGCCGCCCCTCCGCCATCACGCGTCTAGAGCCGCGTCGCGATCTCCTGCACGTGGCGGTGCCGCCGTGGCCGTCGCGCTTGCCCACCGCCGGGCGCGCTCTCCACCCGTGGGCGCCGCGAGGCGCCGGGCGAGGCTTCCACTCGCCGTTGGGGCTTTGCGAGGCCATCGGCGTGCTCCTCTTCCCACCACTCCCCGCGCCCCGCATCACCTGCATCCCGAAAGCCGACGCCATGCGCTCGCTCATCTACCAGGCCGAGGCACTACCCGATCCATTGCCTGCTTGCTCTGCTAAACTGGGTTGAAACCGTGGGTTGGAATCACAGTCTGCTTGCTTTGCTCTGCTAATTATATTGCTACAGTACAAATTGAAACCATAGTTTGGTTTCTGGGGACCATAGATCGGATTGGGCTGGGTTTCTTTTTTTATTTAAAGCAGTATGGATTGTGGTGGGTAAGGTTTGGTTTTCAGCCCACTAGCAAAGGTGGAAATGTAAGATTACAGCCGGCTTGGGCACAAGAACCAAGAAATATGAGATAGACAAGTGGATCATGTATTTATTAGAAAGAGTTAACTATCCGGCTGTATTATAATATTTGCTCTCAGTCAGAAGATTCGCACTTGCAAGAAATGACACCAGCAAGAATATACCCTCACTCCTGCATCAGGGAAATTGTCCTGGTCGAACCACAGTCCACGGAGAATCTTTGATCAAAAACCGCGTGGACCCCATCGCCAAGTAGAAGTAGTGGTGGTCTTAATGGACGGAGATAGATGAGAAGACTTTGCGGTACTGTAATTTAGTAAGTAGGTTGTCTTTTTTGACTTGAGTCAAATTTTTCAATGCTTAACAAAGTTTATAGGAAAAAAAAGACATATTTATGACACCAAATGAGCATATCATGAAAGAACAGTTTATGATGCATCGGATACCTTGGCACTCTTTTTGTATAAATTCATTGAAACTTAAAAAAGTTTGACTTAAAACATTCTAGAATATGATTTATAGAGAGACAGATGGAATATACGTTTCACAGAGGTGATTTCCTTCTAGCGCGGTATATATAATTTACGTCACAACAAATTTAATTTGGAATATGATTCAAGCATGCTCTTTAATTAGCTCTAGCATTAAAGAAACAAAATGGAGAACACAATCTGAAAATAAGCTAGGAATGACTCCATCTTTCGACAGATAAACCTTTTGCTGGAGAACACAAATGAGGATTATTATTTCAGAAGTGAATTTGGCCTACTACTCTTGAGGTCAAAAGAAAAGTATTCGTGACGGCAGAGAGTGTATAAATATGGCAAAAGTTTCCAAAAATAGAAAGTTGGTGAAGAAGAATGCCAGGGCGCACACTAGCTTGCTAGTGGCTAGCTAGTCGTGCTGACTGCCCCGAGCCGCCGACTGGTGTCGCGCGTGATCAGTGGATGCGAAACGAAGTTGAAGTTGTGCACACATAATAGTAGTGTTGTTGATTTTCTAAGCTGCTGTACACTGTCCAATGTACATGTACTTGATTCATTGTTGAAATTCTAATATTTACATCTTATAGTTATTCTAGCATGCCACAATGTACATGTACTCCTTCCAACGGTGGCTAATTATTCGATGCATAATATTTAAGCAAAACTAATAAACATATATGAAATGAAATAATAATAATTTGTATAGTAGTGCAGCATGCATCGGCGAGACGTCTTCATCCAACGGATCGCGCGCTTGCGATTCGTAGCCAGCAACCGGCTTGGTTTGCTAGGGGCTTCCATGCCGGTGGGCACTGCTTTGTGTTCGGGTTGTAGGAATGGCACGACGCCCCGGTTCCGTCCGTGGCGCTGCCGGCCTCATCCACGCCTGCTGCCCCTGCCAAAAACCGCCGCGCTAGCTTGGAGCGCAGCTGCAGCATCCTCGCGCTCGCACCAGCGCTTGGTCGCTTGCAGTCTGCCGCGGCCACGAAGAAGCGACGGTGCCCACGGCCCGCGCAGGCGTCGTGGACGCGGACGCGTCGGCGGCGGGGGCCGGTCCTCCCGTCTCCCGCCACCTCCTCCGTGCTGGTGGGCGGCCCGGCGGTGCGGGCCAGCTCATCACCGAGCGGGTGGTCGTCGTCGTGATCCGCCGGCGATGGCGATGGTCTAGAGCACTCGGAGACGTGAAGTAGCAGGAGGCAGCAGACGGCGACGAGCAATGGGCGAAGCAGCTGTCCGTGTCCGTGTGCGGGGCGTGCCATCTTGCGTGCGTTGCTCTGACCTAGCTATGTCTCTGTGCGTGATGAACGAAGCTCCGTTCACCCTGGCAGCTCGATCTCGAGCTATTTTGGATGGAGATCGTCGATGAAGTGTTTACATCGTTACATGCGTGTTTTATAGATCGAGGCAGCGAGCGAGCCAGACGACATCGACTCGAAGTTCACATCGCAACGCGCGGCAAGTGCGTCGTAACTTTGGCACTGCACGCCGAAATGTACTTCGAATGAAAATTAAAAACACACCACACGTGGATTATTCGCAGAGAGACGAAAAAAAGGCTGAGCCGGGTGAGTGGTGACTTGCTAGCTCAGTGATGACGAATGACGATTGACCTGAGCAATTTCCGGGTCACATATACTTTCAGGCTTTCAGCCGTTCAGGCTAGCTGGCATTGTCCCCATGCATGCTCGATCGTGGCGGTTGCGCCCAGTTTGACACTATTCTCTCTCAGTCGCCGTTATATAAAGATTCAGAAATGGTGGACACGATCACGATGCATGTACTTTCTGGGAATTTCACGTGCTTTGTTGTCGGTGGTTTATATACGGATGGACGCCACGTGTAGTTCCGTCGTACTATCATGGTGAACGCTACCGGCCTTTTGTACGTCGTAGACTCGTAGGCGCGAGTGTGTGTGTGTGTCTGTGTGCTGCACATCCTGCATGGTATGGTCCCATGGAGAGCTGTGAATCTCTCGTCTGGAAGCCGTATTGCGATCTTGTCTCTTGCAGTGAGTCGTACGCCAAGTTTGACAGATCGAGACGACGTACATTGTACACTACACTAGAGTACTACAAGTACACAGCATGCGCGTCGCAATGCAAGTATCTTTCTCGGTCGGTTGGGTGAAATCTTCGGCGTGCTTACCAATTCCACAGAAAGATGCAGATTCGTTTGTGAATTTCAACGAAACCAAGGCAGCACGCGCTGCAGCATTTGTTTGACTACTACGCTGCATGCATGCATGCATGGACTGGACAGCCGCACGTGTCACTGGGCGGTGCCTTGCCGTGGTGGAGAAGAAGAGACGACAGAAGATGGTGGTGGAGGTGGTGGTGAGTGTTGACCGAGACTCGCTGATGCCGGAATAGCAAGGCCTGGCTTCCGGTTGCTACTTGCTAGTACTAGCACTGAGCAGGGAAGTTGTTAAAAAAAAATGGTGAGTGGGGATGTTCGGCTGACCGTGCATGTAGTTTGTCCCCTGCTCGTGGCGACGTCGCCCGACAAAACGGCTCCGGTCTTTTGCAGGTAATTTCATGCATGCTTCTTGCCGGCGGCGGTGATGTACGGACGTGCGTGAACGCCGTACGCCACGTGGCAACGTATATATTTGGTAATACGAGCGCCGAGTGGTCTTCCATTTTTCTGTTGTTCTGTCTTCTAAAAATAAGAAATGGATATTCTACAACAAGGAGAGTATCCATAAGCAAACTGTCTACACGTTACAAAAAAAGAGGTGTCACTTTCGATGCCCCGTAGCAATTTTTTTTTTTCTTATATAAAAACCTAAGATAAAATAGAATTGTTCAGGATCGGCCCGGCCTGCATCTGCATGGCGGCAGGGTCCTTCATCACCATCATGTGCACGCGTGTAGCGCGGCGTGCGTGCTTGCCAACGAGGACTTGCGAGTTTGATCGAAATTGAAATGTGTGGGGCGATTGCGATGGTGCGACGGCTATGCTCTATATGCCTAGCAGGTTAATAACAGAGCTGTAAGAAACACACTCACTGTTCGCGAATGGAGTCTTCATCAGGAAGGAGCCGTCCGTCTCGTACGTCGTGTCTATTACCGTGGACGACCGAAACAGGTGCGATGACGTGCGGCGGCGTGTGGGCGTACGTGGAGTCGTGTGGACTAGCTACCCGAGTGGCTCAGTAGCCGTTGACTGTGTCTTTCTAAGTTGTCTCATATTAATTCGTATTTTCTTAATTTATGGAGAGAGTAAAAATAGGATTGTGAGGTGCATGACGACAACAACTCATACAATGGTAAAAATAGTTGTCTCATAGTCCTAAATTCTAGCTCATGAAGTCGTTGTTCCACGAAGCAACTACCTCATTCTCTCTCACCTCTCTCTTTCCTCCACATTATCAAAAATCCTACGTGGCGATGCATGAGACGGCTTATGAGACCGCTTACGTGTAGCAATGTACCTGCCCTAACTCCGCGAAAATCACCACTGCTTAGCCCTTTTTCTACATGAAACTCCGCGAAAATCACCACTGCTCGAGATCGCTATGGTAATAAGAATACTCTCTTGCCTGACAGTCGTAGTAGCTAGCCTGAATTAACCACGAAATGTTTGTCTTTGTCTTTCCCGGAAACTAGCTAGCCTGAATTAACTAGAGCTCTCCCAACAGAGGCATCGGACATTTGTGTTTGGCTGCTCTTGCTCTGCACACAAAGGAGTTCTGTTACTAGTTGACATCTTTACACGAGGGGGTGGGGCGGTCCCTTCAAACTGCTCCTTGCCAACCATGAACCATGGCCGTCAAAGTCTAGAATCGTTTACTTAAGCGTGTGAACGTTGTTCATGCTGCGTGTTTGACCTGGAATCGTCGTCGTTGTTGTTGCTTTTGGCCATTTTGCTGCATGTGTGACGTTGATGACTCGACTAGTCGACTCTCGGCACAGGTTCAGTCATACACAAGCATGCATGCATCGTCTCTGAAAGGGTTTGCGTCAGCTCTGGAGGGGAACGTAGCACAAGCCACGAGCTCCTAGCTCATGGCTACCAATGAACCGCTTGAAATGATTTTGCAGCGGAATGATAACTAATGCAATACTTAAATACAAAAACTTTTTGACCCATACGAGAATATTTTGGGGTGGTTAAAATTACTAAGTAATTCCTGCCCGGCAAAGCAGAAGGATGCTCACTCAACATACAGATACATGTAGGCTGCAGAACTACGACCCTACACAAAAAGAATGGCCGTCAAGCCCGTCACCTGAAGGATAACTGAGGCAGCATTTTCGATACTACACGAAGATAACTTGGGGAGCATAGAACTAGATTGTTCTAGGAATAAGATGACTGATTAGTGGCCCTGCCGTACAAATTAGTAGACAACTCCAATCAATCTAATCTCCTCTTTTTTCCATTGAGAGCCGACTTTGCCGCCTTCTCCTGACTTTTCGGCCTACGCTTGCATGACTTGAGAGTATGCCCTTCCTCCTGGCACCGTTTACAGACTGACAATGATTCAGATTGGGACCCTTTTTCCTTTGTGCCCTTCCTTATCTTGTCAAGCACAGGCGGTTTCTTATTGCATATTGGCCGTCCTTGGGGCAGACGAACTGCTGGTGCTTGTATGTATTCTGTCTCCGCGTCACTCATGTGCGCGCTTATACCAGCAGCAACATTGCCATTCACTGTTTCAGCATCTGATGCAGAATCAGACCTCAAGATGGCAACGGGTACGTACCGACGGGTACCCCACCCACACCCGCCAGATCACACCCGTACCCGCACCCGCACCACCCGCAACGAGACGGGTAAGAAATTATTCCATACCCGCACCGCGCGGGTTTTTCTTACCCGACGGGTAACCCGCACCCGCCAAGGACACCCGTGAAGACTAAGCAAAATCGTAAATTTATCACGGCAACCAACAACAAAAGTCGATAACTTAATTACATAATGCTAAGATTCAAAGCTGGACACCACCGCACTTTAATGTTCCAAATTGCTATGCTCATTGACAAAAAAAAATGAAAAATAAAGCAAGCTGGCAACATCGATAGTGCAGCAATCATGATAGGTGAGAGGATGGGGACAGCTGGCTGGGGGATCTTGCTGGAGTTTCCTCGCCGATGCACTTCTGAACGACGCAGGTTCGTGCGGTGCGGACTGCAGCCTGGGGAAGCTCCCTCACCGAGCCACAAGGACGACGCAGGCTGCAGGATCTTGCTCGAGTTTCCTGACACCAAATCCATGGAAGCAAGAAGGCGGGCATATACTGATCTGGTGGTGGGAACCGCTCTGTAGTGGAAGCAAGGTGGGCGATGCGCGTGACGCGGCGGCGCCGATGCTCTGCGAGCGTGCGGCGGGCCGGCGGCTGGAAGGAAGGGAGAGAGATAGAACAAGGGCTAGGGTTATAAGATGAGCCGACCATTATATACATCAGCAGGTTTTAGTTGGGCTGGCCCAATTGCTTGTGTTCTATGGGCCAAATAGGTTAGGAGAGCCAGTTGTATTTGCGGGTATTTTTTATCCGCGGGTAGACGGGTATGGATACTATAAACTCATACCCGCACCCGCTTACCCGATGGGTAGAGAATTTCACCCATTAACGTAACCTACAAAAATGCTTCCACACCCATCTTTTTTATCGGGTAAAACCCGACGGGTATTTTCGACATGCCATTTTGTCAGACCCATTGTCTGTAGATGAGCAGTGCCCTGGTTGGTTACTTCCAGTCAACTAGGCGCTCAATCTTCTGTCATTGCACTTTTCAAGTGCCGTGCTACAATGTCATGGATTTGCCTGTCATTCTTGGCTCTGCCAACAACCTCCAGAGCATTGACATGCAGCTGATTGTGTCGGACTTCATCTGTGACAGAGGCATCATTAGTGTCTGCACCAATATCTTGGTAAGCAGAATCCGTTGCTTCCCGAGTCCATTGTGTCGGACTTCATTTGCTTCAATATGTGCGCCATCAGGGATTTTTGAAACTCCTGTATCGATCAACACCTGTATGATAACACAGCAACCCAAGGCTTTAGAGAAAATGTAAAGAGTGTATCAGTAAAAATACACGTGCCAAATTATGGTAAAAATACTGGCGTTATACCTTGATAGCATGGCTACACAGTATCCCAAAATGTTCATACAAGCCACACTCACATATATATCTTTCCCCAGCATCTACCACTTTGACTGTAAACTCACTGTGCCTCCAGTGCTCCCTCAATTCTTCATTGTAATGGACAACAGTGAACTCATTCTTCCCCGAACCTTGGATAACATTATATTGTGTTGTCTTGTCTACTTCACTACTAAACAGCTCGTATGCCTTCTTCGTGTACAAAGACATTGCATGCTTTTCAATGGGATAGATTCTAGTGTTCCGATTGACAATCTGCTCCGACAAACAGTACATGTTAATCAGCTCAAAATTAATAAACCCTTTCAAAACAGACCATACATGTTAGTTGCATCGCATTATTTCTTGAAGCATTGTTTGTTTTTCAAAAATGACGAGGAGAGGTGTGTGTCATTTCATTAAGAGATAAAAAGCTAACACACACACACACACACACACCGGCTAAGGACAACAAATTAACAAAACCTTCTCAAACTAGGCAAAAACATGACAAGGGGGCAGCAGCCTACCAAAGCCTAGAGAGGTCTTGGACTCTGGGAGGGCGCCCAATGAGAAGTTCTGGAAGATTAGAGGCACCCGCCATACACCAAAGACTACATTTATCAGTCATTGTTTTCTAAATACCTCGAATGTTTGGTGAGGCATTCTAAAAACGCAGACATTCCTATGTCTCCAAACTTCCCAAGCCACCAACATGATAAGGAGATTCGGCCCTTTGCCCCTCTCCTTGGGATCAAACCTGACAGTGTTACCCCAGGACCTGAAGCAAGATGCAGTGAGCCATTGACTGGAGGTGCTAGTGCTGCCAAGAAGATTTCCTGGAAAATCATTGTCTAGACCTGCCGAAGTTCTCAACAAGTGTTTTTTTTTTTGTTTGCTGAAACACAATTTTAATCACTACTCACGTGGCAAAAGATTTCACAGCTAAACGAGATTCAAGATTTTCCAATAAAATGAACAATAACACAGATTCGAAATGGATAGAACTAATAATACCAACCAATTACCTGCTTTGTCTGGTGGTCTGCCTTTTGTTCTGCACTATCACAGATGAACAATAATTTCCTGTACTGCTCAACGAATTTATTCATTGAAGAATTTCTTGGGACAAATTTTTTAGCATGCTGTTTGCACTCTCAGATCTCTGAGTGCTAGCCATGCGAGCACAGAATTTGTCTTTTGCCCATGGCTTCGCCCACATCTTCCTCTCGTTGTATGTCTTGATCATAAAAGGGTGTTCTTGCAGTTTGTAGCGATCCAACAAATCAGCCCATGCCCTCTCAAATTCATCCTCTGTTAGCATTTCATTGATAATGTAGTCAAAATCTCTCCTGAATGGAGAGTTTTTGTTGTATAGTGTACCCAGTTCTACTGGTGCATCCTTCAATATCTGCCATTTACACCATAGATGTGTAATACCAGGGAACACTGACCTGACTGCTTTACGCATGGCCTTGCATTGATCTGGAGCCAGACAAAGCAGTTAGAACAGATGATTAAAAATACACGCAAAATTTTGTCACCAGAGCGTAGAGAATGTGGATAAGCATTTGTTATCTGTGATTCTACTTATACCTAAAACCTCACCTGTAAATATAGTCATTGGAGCCTTGCCACCCATCAGTGTGAGAAACTCATTGAAAACCCACTTGAAGCTGCTTGCACTTTCGTCCCCGCATAAGCACGCCGGCAAACAATACACTCTGGAAATGATTGTTGACACCCACAAAAAGTCCAAAAGGCATCTTGTACAGATTTGTACAGTGTGTGATATCGAAAGTAACCACATCTCCAAAGTGGCTCCATTGGCTTCTACTTTTACCACTTGTCCACAGCAGGGTTTTAATCCTTTTATCTTCATCAAAATCAACACTAAACTGAAACCCACGGTCCTCTGCACACATCTGCCTGAAAACCTGAAGTGTTTTCATGACATCATCATCCTTCTGGTCCCTTGCGATCTCAGCACAGACAGACCGCAGAGTTTTCTGATTAAACGGAACACCATCCAAGCTGCCATATTGGCTTCCCGTGGTGCAATGCCCTCGGCTAACAGTGACCTTACTTTTCCTCAAGTAACAGATCATGTCCATGGTGCACTGTTCGATTTTGCTATGAGAATTCCATAATTGATTCTCGCTGCAAGAAACAGAGAATTGATGGTTATGTTCAGCAACATGTAGACTGACATACCACCCATGGTCCTCGGTGCGGTGGAGGCGCAGCTTAGCTTTGCACCTCTGTCTCTTTGAACTGCGTGTACATCGTGGGTCAAACCCCTATCAACAAAAAAGACAATATCAATGCCAGGATCTAGCGATAACAAACAGCTGCACTTAAGGTTTCATAGAGGAATAAAATCTACAAAATTTGGAGTTATTCTAATGGCTGTAGTTGCAACATGTGTTTTTTTATATGCTGCATGTAAAACCTGCAAACTTTGGAGCTATTGCTGTATATAAAATAATAGCATAAGTAAAAAAAAGCATCTTCATCTCCACATATGAGTTTGCACAATTATACAGAACATGAGAGGATGCATAGCATCTCAGAGGAAAGTGTTTTCCGAATGTGTTAAGAACACAGAGGGCTCTACAATTACACAGTCTAACATGTAATTATATTTTTTAAACAAACCTATTGAGACAGGCCTGAGAGATGTCTAGATAAGAAGTTAGGTGATTAGTTGTATTTTTAACTTCTGTGTGAATTCGAACACTAGGACAAGCGCAGAGTCAGCAATTAAGCATCTGCAAAGCCCTGAACAAGAAGCATGTTGTCTAAAAGAGCAAAAAAGCAGCCACCTCCTGGTGCTTATTGCTAGATAATCGACTGCAGTCTCCTGATGCTTTGCTGCTGCAGGAAGTTAACTTTGCAGTGGGTGAACTACCATCTCTAGTTGTATATAAACCAGGGAATAGAATGGAGAGAGCAGTTCAGTTGCTGCACTTGTGTGCGTGCTGTGTCTGCCCCCCCCCCCCCACACACACACACACACACACACCTCCCTTCCACCTCCAGGCACAGGCGAAGGTGTTGTGTGCGTGTTTGAGGTGCTACTCACCTGTGCAGGCTGGCCTGCTCCCAACACTTGTGGAGTAGGTTGTCAATGATTTGCTCATCATTCATCAACAAAAGCATATCTTCAGTGAGTCAGTGCCTGTGCCAAGTATTTATTTTCTACTGCAGCATCATAACATAAGGTGAGCAACTATAGGTGCCTATTGTCCAAAGATACATACATGGATGGATGTACCGTAGCTCAAGTCCATGGATACAACACATACATGGATGGACCATAACTAACACAACTCTAAAGGCTATGCTCACTACAATACCAATCTATCTTATGATTGCCATGGAATTACCAAAAAAGGTGATAAGGGACATTGACAAGAGAATGTGTGGCTTTCTGTGGAAAGGCAAAGAGCAGGCTAATGGAGGCAACTGTTTAGTTTCATGGGAGAAAATTTAGCAGCCTATTCGTTATGGCTGGTTAGGTATCCATAATGTTGAAGTTCTGGGTTAGTCTCTTTGTATAAGGTGGCTGTGGGCACAGAAGATTGACGAGGAATGTCTTCGGGCTGGACTACCAGTTACGGTTCCAAGCAATGCTGAGGCCTTATTTAAAGTTGCTGCGCAAACCATGGTGAGCAATGGTGCTTCAACCAAGTTCTGGTCGGACCGTTGGCTCCATGGAAAGACAATAGCTGAATATGCCTCCCAACCTGATTCAGATCATTCCCAAGAGAGCAGTGAAGCAATGAAAGGCGGCTCATGCATTGCATAACAGAAGATGGGCGCCAGACATGAAGGGGCTCTAACAGTAGAGGTCCTGGTGGAGTACCTGCAAAATCTGGAACTTGGTTGATGATTTTAACCTCCATCAGGACACCCCGATCATTATCAGTGGCAGCTTACGGGTCTGGTTCTTATTCGAGCAAATCTGCCTATGCGGCGTTTTTACTAGAAACATCATTTTTGCACCTTTGGAAGCGGGTTTGGAAATCTTGGGCCCCTCTGTTGCAAATCCTTTATTTGGTTCGCAATTAAGGGCCGCTGTTGGACAGCTGACCGCCTTTGCAAAAAGAGGACTTCCTCACCCGTCTGTTTGTCCCTCAAGTTGATGAAACAATACAACATACCCTGGTTGCTTGTGTTTTTTGCAAGGCAGGTTTGGACAGCTATCTTTCATGTGTTGGGCTTGCTTCCCCGAGCACCGAAGCTAGAGGATCTCATTTTTTTTCTAGCTGGTGGTGCAAAACAATCAAAGATATGAATGCATGTTTCTTTGAGGATGCTAGTCCTTGTGTGGTGCAAAAGGATTGAATTCACCCATCATTCTGGTTGCTTGAGAGTTGTGGAAGCATATGAATGCATGTTTCTTTGAGGATGCGTCCCTTGTGTTCAAAGAGTTGTGGTGTTGGGCTGAAGCTAAGGCTCTGCAACAGCTCCTTAGTAGGTTGCTACCTATAGCTGTTTAGGCGTTTTTTTTGGTCAGAAGTCGCCTGTTATTCACAGAGTGTGGCACTAAGACTCATGTAATTGGTTACTTGGGGAGCATGCTCTGCCTCTCCTCCGTTGTTTTTATTCTCTTCTTAATGAAATGACAGTATGACACAACTCTTCTTCATCTTTCAAGAAAACAAATTGGCACAAATTGTGCAACAGATTTCAAAGTGCAGAAAAAACTTTACAAACTACAGATGCAATGAGGTTAATATCTCCTTTAATTGTTTACCTCTGTCACATACTAGCTCCTGCATTGTTCTGTATTTGTTAACTCGATTCTTTTTGCGCTTATTGCCAAAGCGGATACCGAACCCAACCTCCCATGAATAAAGGTTAAAGAACTGGTAGGCCTCTGCCCTTGAATCAAACACCATGCCAAGTACTGGCTCAAATATGTGTGTTGTGGCCCTGTTCTGTGCATTCCTCATCGCCTTCTCAATTGCGCCAATGTCCCGAGGCTGTCTAGATCCCGGTGGCTTTACACCTTTTGGCCACCTTTTCCTACAAACAAAACCATTTGCAACACTTACATGATAACCAAAATATAAACAGCGTAATACAATACACACAGCTGAATGATGTTGAAAAAATAAACATTGCTGGCATGAAATTTTTGGGTACTTTCATCAATGGAGCAATTGCAGTACATGGAATATGAAACTTTGCATTGGAAATACCTCTTCTTGTAGCATTGATTTTGATTTGCTATGACATCAACAGTCTCGTATTGAAGTTCATTTGAGCCATTCATCGAATGATTGACTACTGGATCTTCCATACCTTCTATAATGTTTGCTTGAGTCACAGACATGTCATCTTCCTTATCCTCTTCAGTAGATGCAGCCATGTATTGATGTGATTCAGCCTTTGCCCCAATGTATTCTTCGAGCTCATCTTCAGACCCAACACACTCCTCCTGATTATCATCTAGATCAATGTATTCTACTACATCAGCATCACTTTCACCATTGCCATCGCTGTCATCCTCGCTCCTTGAATCACTGTGTTCTGTGATATCTGCCTCATCGTCAGACTCGGGATCAGAGTCATCATCATACTTATCATCAGGCCTACAAACGCTTCCTTGATCACCATTCCCCAATGACTTGTTGTCAATATTATCTCTGTTGTCCCCTAAACCCGAAGACATGTATCTATCTTAATTCCATTCAAACTTGGCCCGTTGCATTCACTGATGCAACCTTGAATGGCACTGTACCTACTGAGGCACATGGTCTGGCTAAGGTGGACACATTCTTCATCCGGGTCTGCATATAGCCATGTCCACTGGTTCCTGCATGAAAATGGGTTGAATCATAAACAATAAGCTTTTGTGCTGATGAAAACACCACGCAACAACAGGAAAAAAAAGAGAGAGAGGAAAAGTGGTTCGATGAATTTTGGATAGAAGATACCTGAAATGCTACCACGTACTGGGGCAAGCCTAAAATCGTTGTTTGGGGTCAAGTTAGAAGGATGCACCACATAATTTGGCCTTCTTGAGGAGAGTGCTGTAGCAGGATCCATTTCAAGAGCATAGTTTAGACTTCGTAGTTTGAACTTGGGTGTACATAGGACCAACATATCTTGGAGCTGCAACGCCGATAGGAAACGTGGTTTGAGCAATGGGTTGGTTCGGTTGGAAATACATGCCATTGGGCTGGGTGACTCCAATCCATAACCCACCCGCTTGGATTTGTTGTTGTGTTGTTGCAACCGCCGGTTGGGCAGGTACTGGACTGATGGCAGCAAAATGTGCTGTGTGTGAGTAGGTTGCTGCATGAACAGGATTTGCTGGCCTTCAACACCATTGGCCTGCAGGGTGTCCTTAGGAGGGCGCATTGCCAATGGTCGCAGCGGCATCTTCTCCAATACTTCACTCCCTCCTGTTTGTTGTTTAAAATCTGATGCAGAAAGAAAAAGGTTACAAATATGTAAGACAGCCTAAAATGGTGCTAATGTCCATCCATACATAGGGTTGGCAAAATACATAGGGTTGGCAGTAGCAAACTCCAATTACCATCCATACACTATCTATGTGATTATAGTAACAACATAGCAGGGAACAAAATTGCCACTAATTGAATTTGTGTTGCTCCACAATTTTTTTTAAAAAAATAGAATAGGCATATGGCTAATTTGCATTTGAAATTTGAATTCCGGCATGCCACAGATCTATAAATAGAATAGGCATGAAATGCCCTGAAATGGTATAGAATACAGATCTGTGGTGTGCCAAAGTTGTATCTGAATAGATATGTTACAGAACTCTGTTCCTGAAAGTTTAGTTGCCTTTGGAATTAACTTGTAGAAATATTTTGCCTGGCTCCATTTTAAGGTACAGAAATAATTTTAATTTTTCACACTTAAAAAACATGAGAGCCTCGATGGGTTTTAGTCCCCTGCATTCCAAACCAGCCGTGTGTTTTGCTTAGGTCCATGCATTGTAAATTTGTAAGCAATGGTTATTCGTAAAAGGAAACTTATACTGCATCACACGGCACGGGCAACGAAAACAAAAAGGAACATTAATCAGTGACGAAATCTACCTTCCAAACGCCTCAATCCAGATGCGGGAGGAGCTAGCAGATGGTGGAGCCGCAGATCTGGAGCTCCATCGTCCGCGGCTCAGCACAGGACGACGCGTGAAGTGGTGGCCTGAGCCCAGCTGCAAGCGGCGGCAGTGGCGTGGCAGGGCAAGGGAGTTCGAGTGGGCGGGCGCGGCGAATGCGACGAGAGAGGGGTGGCGGTAGGCACGAGATAGATGGGAGGAGGAGATGGGGCACCCGCTGCATGCTCGTCGTTGTCTGACGGGAGCGACGGCGGGCGGCAGGCAGCGACGGCGCAGGGGGAGGGATTGGGAAGGAGAAGCTGGCCGAAGGAGAGAAGTGACGCGCGCAGAGAGTGCGGTTCACTGACATGCACGCGGGCCCACACCAAAATCGCTGTGCCTGCGTGGTGCGACGGCCGAGGGGTTTGACCATTGTTGCTGACTTGCTGAGTCTTTTCATGCATGAAAACTCGAAAGCGTTGTGTGCAACTCAAGTTGTGCTTGAAAACTTTCTATAGTAATAATTCAATAAAATGTAGCTCGATCTCCTGCGTAAAGAAAAAGTGTTTCGTGTCTGATTAAGTGTTTGAACATTCATGGCTCCTCCTCGGCTCTTACACAATATGCTGATATATATAGAAGAGCAGTAAGCCACTAACTGGAACCAAATGTAAGGACAATGTGCGAAAAAACAAACAAATGAAATTTGTCCACTAAACCGACTGCCCGTGTATGACATGCATCATGCATGCATCCACGTCCAGCTCAGTGAAAGTGAATATTTTTGAGTTTATCATCATCATCAGTGCTCCGACGGCGGGTTACAGCCGTTGTTGACGTCGCTGGAGTGGCACGACGGTTTGGCAGCCGAGTCCGCGCCCTCCGCCTCCCCTGCCAGAAACCGCCGCGCCAACCTGGAACGCAGCAGCATCTCCACCAACGCCGCCGCGGGCTTCACGTTCCTCGACGACCCGACGCCATCATCATGTTGCTTGCCGCCGCGCGCCGAAGTCGTCATCGTCGTTGCCGACAATGGTGCAGCGCCGTCACCTTCCTCGGCACGGGTAGTAGTAGTAGTTCTGCTTCCGTCGTCGACCTCCGACGTCGTCGTCTCCACCGCCACGCGCCCAGTTCCGGTTTCGGCGGCGGCGCGGTGGTGGTGCGGTGGACGACAGCAGCAGCAGCAGGGGCCGGGATCAGCGGCCCGCGGTCGCTGTGGTTCCTCTGTGGACAACGGCCTTGAGGAGTCGGCGACCTGGATCAAGAGGAGGACCACGACGAGGATGGGCAGCAGGATTGCGCGCACGGGGCGTGCCATGTTCGCGGGCAATTACTGCTCCTAGCTGGGTGGTTCTTTACGTTTGTGTATGTGATCAGTGTGAGTGTGCGTGTGATATTGTCTATCTCGTCTGCCAACTGGAGTTTGGGTTGGGCTGCTATCTGCTCTTGACATGATCAAGAAGGCTCTAGCCAGCATTTTATACTAGCACGAAGACCCGGTTTTGCAACTTTGCATTGCATATGCATGGGAAATTGGGAAGTATAGCAATGCAAGCTACAGTGAGCACCGAGTAGCTAGAACTGTCAAGTCCACGTTGTAATTGTTGTACGGGAAGCTAAGACCCCAGGTGGCACAAAAACGTGGTGGTGGGTTGGCCATGCAAGTTTCCGTTCAGACCGCCGCAAATCACCAAAACCCCATCGACCGACAGCTCATCGACCGAGACTCGCTCGTACGTCCTTCAGGTCAGGATCAGGCTAGCACGTACGAGACACAGACACACTGACAGTCTCCAACTCCTGCTTGCTTGTCGGTACGGCGGTTAACGCATGGAGATGGAGCCAAGGAGGCACAGCACGCGTGCCGAATTGCCAATGCGCGCGATTGCCAAAAACGCGTCATACAGAATGTGAGTTCAGGCACACATGAAAAAACAAACTGGAGATCCTCGAAAAAAGGGGAATCAGGATTCGGATCAGGATCGTCGATCGTCACACGGCACGCGTCGGAGTATTGATACTAGTATACACACTGGTACTATATATTGTCGTATTGGTCGGTTGGTAAAAGCTTTCCGATCCCCGCATGAAAACTCCATGAAAAATGCGCTTGCGATCGAGTAGGGATATGGATATATATATATGATGCTAGTTTATCTAGCACGAGACGTGCGTGCTGGCAAACGATGTTGAAAATCTTTGTCATAAGATAAGCCGTACGTCGTCCGGCCTGAACCAGCACAGGCATGTCTGCTAAAGAACCGGCATTTGACATTTCAGTGTTTTTTTTTTTTCAGACCAAAAGCGATACGAGTTCGGCCTGTCATCTCTCAGATCTGTCACACGTGGGGAATCCTGCTTCAAACTAGTATAGCCAGCAATGGCTGCAAAAGTTCAATTAGCCGCCCTGAATCAATTTAACCAAAAGGAAATGTGACAAGATTGGACTCTGGAGCTAGTAAGTAGCACCGTCATACGCGTGACGCTTTTACATACCGAGACACCGAGTAGACCACAGAGTTAAGCATCATGAGGAGAGGATCCTTCGTGTATGAATATGGAAGAGCTCGATCGGTACACTACAGCAAGGGCATGGTGACACCGCTTTCCTAGTTTAAGGAGCACGGTAAAATTTTCTATTCATCAGTGTTGTATTAAATTGATGGTGACCGGCCTTTAAGACTTTGGGTGTATATTTGCCTATTTGGTTAGTGGCCAAATATGCCAAAGTAAAGACAAAGTTTATGCATACGTGAATGGATGAGGTAGATTAGTGTATATATAGACAACAACTAGATAAAAAAATGCACATATATTGCTAACTATGTCCCGCGAGTTCTAAATCACCAAAAATTTGAGTTAGGGCCTGTTTGGTTCCCAGAGACTAGAAAAGACTAATTTTTGGCCTCATTTAGTCCCTAAATAACCAAACATATTTTTTACTACCCTAACATTTCATCTGTCCCCTATTAGTTCAGTCCCTAAACATCCAAACATGCCCTTAATCCGTCAATATGGCATACTAATTGCACGATAATAACATGGCGCCAAAATATAGGCCCTACATGCTTGAGATGAGATCGGTACGTGGACCCCATATTTTGGTGTCATGTCATCATGGACTTGGCATGCCACATGTTTAAGATGAGATTGATATATTGATTAACTCAAATTATTATGATGATTTAAATCTCAACAAGCATTGTTAGTAAATTTAAGGAAAATTAATGTGTGTTTTGGAAGTTTATTAACCATAGACGATGGCACCTAAACCAAGCTCAAAGACCGGCGGTGCATTTTAGGAAAATAGTATAATTTTGGCTTAAAGTTCATCACAGAATACAAAGTTCGTATGTCTACGTAATTTTGGCAGCAGGCGGCGCTACACCAGTACACCACTCTGCTGTGCCGGCATACAGGTTCTCTCCCGCGGAGACCGAACTACGGCAAGTTTGCAGGCAGCCGGGCGGCGCAGGGGACGGACCCTTGCCACTCGTGCTCACACGCGCCCGCGACTCGAACGCCAGCGCCCGACCGCCATCCTGCCTCCGCCGCGAGCTAGCAACACCACCACCAGCATCGCTTGGTGGAATCTCCCCACCGCACCTGCTGGGAAGCACGCGCGCACGCCGCCCCGGCCCAGAAACGGGAGCTCCTGGGCAGGCTGCTGCTGCTGCTGCTTGCCTTCTCCTCCGTCTCCCGTGTCCGGGGCAGGAAGCGCCGGTTGTCCAGGGGACCCTGCCGAGCCTCCGATCGGCCAGTGCAGAAGGCGTGACGAGGAGACGATGAGGGCGGTGAGCAGCAGCGCCTTGCAGACAGAGAGCTCCATTTGTTCGCGCACTTATTAGTCGAGCTAGAAATTCTGAACTCTGCCCGTGCCACACTCTCGGACGATTCTGAAGGAGCGAGCAGTATATATGTTGCTATTTATGTTTACCTGCTCAGGCTGCTCGCCGCCCAGGTCACCCCCACACACACGCGTGTGCGATCGCAGCAGGAAGTGCGCAGGTAATGCGGAGCGCAATTTCCATTGGAGTAGAAGTTCGACCTCTTTCCTAGCAGGAAACTCTCCAACAGATCGAGCACACTCCTGCCTGTGCTGAGATACTCTGTCTGTCATGGCTTACGTTTACGTACGACCACAATCAGAAGTAGGGAACTTCCAAGAAATCCTAACAACCCAAGTCGGAACACAGGCAGGAGTGCGCTCAGCCTCAGAACTTCCACTCCATTTCCAACTTCAGTTTATGAGCCGAAACAGGCTCAGCCTCAGAACGAACGTCCTGTCCTTGTCAATTTTTGCTGCAATGTCTGGACTCTGGACAATGCGTGTTTCTTAATCAAACAGGATGACAGAAAATACCTGGAAGTAGGTACTAGCAACGGTACCTGTCAGTGTGTCACAGAATTATGCATTGCAATCAACGAGTTGCAGAAGAGTAACATCTCGTGCTTTCAGATAGAGCAAACATCCCATATGTCAGAGGCATGTCTTTCAGCACACCTACGTGCTACAATAAGTCATGTACGGTTTCTTTGCGACTAAATTTTGAAAGAAACCATAAGGAAACAACTAATAATACTACAAAAGATGGTGATACTCGAGAGTCAAGTTATCACGGGAACTACAATCATAGGTCCTTCCAGAATAAAATGTTAACTTTAGTCTCTGCCAATGGAGACTTAAGTATTGGCTGCATTCACATCTGGTTCCACTGTAACATCGTCTGATTCTCGAGACCTCTACAAAATTGTAGCAAAATGTATTAAGGCAATAACCAAGTAAGACGGTTAATAGAAAATGGATGGTTTCCTATTTCAACAAGGAAAACAAAAAGTGGAACTCAAATCGAAATAGTTCTCAGCCTTGGAAGGATTACATTCAATCAAAAGTTATTGATACAAGGCGGAAAGGGGTTATGTATATTGTAGGCAGTGTAGCATTTTTCTTTTTAATCAGGGTATTTGTATCGCTTTTCAGGTTACCATTCTATAAGCTCATCAACTTTTGAATTGAATCAGCAAATATAGCTAACGGTAAACTTTAGAGGGGCTACAGTTAATCTTTTAGAAGGGATCCTTATACGGTTATCCCCATTAATCCATTATTAACTTCAACAATCAACAATGGAAGGAACTTGTAAATTTGCGGGAGTTGGTTTTGGAAGTTTGGAGGAAAAGGAATTTTCACTACACCTTCCTTGCATAAACACATAACTTTCCCAGTGGTTGGAGGTGAGGAAATGATAGAGATATAGTATTCTAAACGACCTCTGAAAACTTAGTTTCTCCTGTGGAAATTACATAAGGACTAGATCCAATCTGCTGACCAATCGCTGAAGAAAATTGGCCCAGACCTGCGCGTTGCAAATTCTGTAAAATATGATGGAAACTGTTTACCAAATAATGTTTCTCTACCCATTAGCCAAATTTTATTGGGGCTTGTGCTTAGAAATACTCTAAAGTGGGATTATTTTTCCTTCCAATCTATTTTTTTCCTTCCAATCTAAAGCAATTGCTCATTAAGCTTTTTATAATAGGGATCACAATACAAAGATACTGCGTCATTTCTTTATTGGGTACATGTGCTAGGTGCTTTGTCTAACTCATTGCAATTTGTCTTCCCAGTAAGCAGTGGTATTCGAAATTCCAGCGTTCATGCATGAGCATAACATGCAGGGTTGAAGAATAGGTGAACACAAGCTATCAACCTTGATAAATTGAGTCCTTGACTGCTGGGATTGGATGATTTTGTAATAGGACGATATTTCTTAGTCAAAAACTGTTCGGTCCAATAAGGATGTTGTTTGCTTTTTGCTTCTGTTAACCTTGAACAATATTGTACATTGTTTTAAGTTCTCGAAGGAAGAGTTATTTATCTGGACTAGTCTTGCTGGTGGATTAGAGTTAGTTTGGCTAGAGGTCGTGTCACATGTTAATCTGATGTTGTGGTACAAACTGGAAAACCCAGCCAATTCTGGCAAAGCACAAACCAAGCACTAGTGGATATCAACTTATATTATGGAGGCAGAGTTGTATATTCTTTCTTATAAAAACAAGGGCTAAGTCAAGCGCATTTTATGCTAAGGGAACTATTCTAAGTCAAGCGCATTTTATGCTTCTCTTTCTTTTGTAGCTCTAGTCTCAATACTATGGTCAACAATCAAGAGGCCTCACTACCCATATAGTTACCAAACGCGGTATTCAATCTGAAATTCTTACAAGGTGTAGACTTGGTGGTGGAGGAGGTAATTCATCACTCTTGGTGTCAGATGCCAGATGGTTTCCCAGAGCCGGATGGCTATCAATCAAAAAATAAGTTAGCCAGCATAACTGTACAAGCATAAGTACTATCTCAGATTAATGAAAATGCATGATATCAAAGAACAACTGAAAGAATAAATTATTCATAAAAATATGTGGATCATCAATGCCAATTTTGAGCAGGTGGTCAAATTGGTAGTTAATTATATCCTTTCCAGTCCCTTTTTAACCAGTATCAAATCAGGGAAGTGTAACCTGCATGTCTTAATCCGACCTTGATCTTCACGCTAAATGGGTATATGTATGAACCTATGGCCCATGGATACAAAATAGAAAAATGTCAAGTGTTTTTCAACTAACACCGGATCCATGAAAAACAAATGTTTTGATCCAGTATTCTAGATTAGTTCCACAGATGTAAACACTTGTTACAAAGACAAATAAAACCAATGGTAGCAACAATCGGCACTCTACCTGCTTTCATAAATTCTAATTGAGGTTACACACTTGCACATGTAACCTATGTCTGCTAGAATATTTTGCTGAAATTGAAGTATATTTATTGATGGATCCTTTCTAATTAATTTATAAAGGTACTTTTACTTAGAAGAACAATATCAAAATGTTAGCACAACAATGTTATATTACAACCTATAGGTTGAAAATGAAAAAAAGATCCACGAATATCTAGACGAATTCATAAATGTTTAGATTTTTGGGTACTTCAAAATGATGTATGTGGTGCTTGGTAGCATTCTTCGAGCACCACTGTCAACAGTATCGTTTACTATTTCATCTAGCAGAAAACTGTATTCATGATCATGAAGTATAAATGCAAGATTTGTCACTTCAAATCAACAAGGCAGTACTCCTGCAAAAATTTATCATAGCATATTTGCCTCTAAATTTCTCAAATAGGGCAATGCCCAACAATTTAAAAGTCTATCCACATACTCGATCAAGTAGATCTGAAGGAAAAATATCCATAGGTTTGTGGTGGTGGTGGTTGACACAATGCACAAGTTTATATCTAGTTATGGACAAATCAATAAGTTTATGGTCAGCAATTGCTATGCACAAATCAAATGACTTACTTTGCTCTCTGTAAAAGATTCTCCAAATATGTGGCATCTTTGGTTTTGGGAAACTTTTCTATAGCCTGAGGGAACAACAAAAGTTAACCGACAAAAATTAAGACAAAACACATAATATGAGTGCAGATACATGCACAAATATAGATGCATGCTTAATCACAATATGATATCCAGGCTTGCAATGGAACTAAACTGCTGGATGAAACAAAAATAGTTCATGCCCAGCAGTATAAGCGCAGAAAGTTTGCCAAAATATGTTAATGTCGTGAGCCAGAAAACTATGAAAGGACAATGTAAGCTTTAGGCCACTAACTTTGGAAGGAGAAGGATAATCACAGTTCTCCTCAGAGAAAAACTGGAAGAGCTCAAGGGTGCCTTCTAGCCCATGTTCCTGCCAAAGTGCATGTCTGTCCGAAAAGCTGAACACATTTATTCCAAAGTAGTGGCGTTTTCACTTCAAGAAGAAGAAGAAACCTTTAGCAGATTTATGGTGCTCGATCTTTGATTCGGCAGTACAGCCTTAGTCCCACTTTTTTTGCTCTATTTTGCTCTATTTCGAAATGTAAATACCCCTCAAAACTCCTTCTCTTGTAATGCCACGGGCCGTTTTGGGGCCACTCATATATAAAATTCAGGTGGGGATTTCTCCCCACCGGTGAAAACTCAAAAAAAAAAAAAAAGTCAAATGACTATAGACTCTGCAAGTAGGTACACCATTACATACTCTGTTGAATCCTCCATTCACAGCAATGGTTGCTATAGGTGAACCATGTTTGTCGTGAAAGAGTGGTCTGTAGTCCTCTTTTTTAGTAGAACTCGAAGGATGGCGGGCTGGTGAAACAATAGTGAGTGGCTCCTCTGACTGAGATAATGCCTTGATCTTAGCCTAGGCATGTTCAAGACAGCAAAAATGGTGCAAACTGTCAACCAATTGAAGCTCACACCAAATTCAAAAGATGAATGAAAATGGAAACACTCCCAATTACAGGACATGCTACCGATGTATCTACTACAGACTTCCAATACATGAATGAACTACAGAAAGGAACAAGGCTACAGACCTAAATCACACCAAATAGTATCTCAAAATCGAAATGGGATATAGTATGCTACAAATTAGGGGTGCAAATTGGTGACAATTAGGTGCACCCCCAAACTTCTTTAGTTCAAGTATTTGTACTACTTGTCCAAATTTTTAAAGAAGTAGTATAAATACTTAAACTAAAGAGGTTCGGAGGTGCACCTAAACCGTTGCACCCTACTACAAATAAATAAATAATAGACCTACTTTTGTAGGTCTCAATTGGTTATCCAGCCAGTTCGGGCGGGTGAGATGTGCAGCAAAATCCATTTAATTACATAGGGAAATTAACAGGACTCACAGCTACTGAGTAAAGCATACTCCACTTCCTCACTGAGCAATTTAAAGACGTTGTGCTGTTGAGGGTAAACTCGGCAGCTGGAGTAGTACGACTAGGCCACTAGCACAACGCAATCTCAGTAGATAGCTTACCTTGGCCGCTTTGATTCGCATCGATATAGCCGACAGCTTCTCGCGCTCCTCGGCGGTCTGAGACAAGCACAATCACCATTAAATGTTAGGAGAATCGAAAATTTTCCTCAGCGCAAGGAGCGAGTAAGCGGGGGTCTGGGTTCGATACACGCTTGGAGACGGTATCGAAGACCTGGTCTGCGGCGGCCTGCAAGTCGAGGAGGGCTCGGCCGAGGTCGCCGTACCCGGCGGCGTGGGCCGCCCGGCGCCGTCGCCCGTCCTCTGAGACCCGCAGCATCCCCTGTCTCTCCCCGACGAGGAGAGGAAGGAGACGAGGAGAGGAAGGAGGACGGACTGTCCCAGAAAATGGGCCACAGATTTCTTTGGCACGATGGGCTAGAAATCTGTTGAGTGTTGACTGTGAAACTGACACGGCCCAGTTGATGGGCCGAAAAACGAGCCGCATCGAAAGCCTCGTTCGTGCAGTGCAGGCGAGGCCGGCCCAGAGCAGCCTTTTTGCTTTTCTTTTTCTCAGGCTTTCGACGGCCCCGGACGTCCGGGCTGCAGCTGCAACTGCAATGTTCCAGTTTCAATTTTGAAAGTATACTCTACTGCCCAAAGAACGTGCGGAGCCAGCCACGTGTATACAAAAAAAAAAAACATGTCTACGTGCGGAGTTGCTGAGAGCCATCATCAAATTCTAACGAATCCAATCATTATTACACTCTGTTTGTCAAAAAAAAAAAAATCATTATTACACTCCGGATTTGTAGCTCGGAAAAAGTACCGGACTCACGTCGACGTGATACCAATCATCATTGTAATAACACTCAAGGTCATGTGTACTACTCTGACGTAAATCGCTTTGTTTGTGAGTGTTGCGCCTTTGTACAGCTACGCAACCAAGAATGGGCTTGTACCCGTTTGCTACCTCGACAACAAACAAAGCAATGAAATCAGCACCCCTAACTCGATGGACCACAAATTAATGGTGATGACCTGCTTTGGTCGTATCGGAGTAACGATTTTGTGTTTCTAGATGATCTAGATTCTAAAGTTCCTGCTGGAATCCAAAAGGAAAGTCGAGGACGCAGCACATTTTGTTGAAAACACCGGTTGCTTAACGCAGACCTTTTCTAGTCGTGGAATAACCACGGTTCCATTCCGTTGCATTGAACCCCCAAACCGGAGCGAAAGAACATTTCTAAAACTCAGCTTGACAACAACAACAACAAAAAAAAAAACTGAGAGAGAGTTAGGCCGGATGTCAAATCCACCACCACAAGTACTAGTGAAAAAAGAAACGAAGGAGAAAGGAAGAATCTGAAGCGTCGGACGCGAGTGACATTTGAACTCCCGTCCCATGCCCTGCCCACCGATCCACCAAATGGCATCCACCACTGACGAGTGACGACCACTTCGTGCCGCCGGACCAGATCCAGTTTCGCCCCGCAGCCGTGCGGCTACACAACAACAGCTGCTGCCTGCCGGTCTACAACCACCACTGGCGGGCGTCGTAGTGCCGCCCGTGGGCCGTGTCATGCCAACGCGCGTCGCGGCCGGAATCGTCGCCAACCTGCCGGTCGGTACGTTACATTACTACCCACGCGCCTCGCAAGCGAAACGACGGGAAAAACACGCGCCCCACGAAGTCGTCCTCTTCCTCCGCCCGCCGACACGGCGCAAATCCCCACAACCCCAAGCTAGCGGGCGGGCGTGCGGACTCCCACCCACACCCACCACCTCCTCGCGCCGCGACGTGCTCGGCTCGCTTCCACCCACACCAGCAGCCACCACGCTCGCCGCCAGCCTCGGAATCCCCGCCGCGAGCGCGAGATCCCGTTCCCCGGGAGGATGGAGGTGAGTGCCGCTTCTCCCCTTTTAGCAACTCTCTCTGCTGCTGCTCGGTGGCGGGGCGACTGTGCGTCGGCGTGGTCGGCTGCATGCGGGCTTAGAGGCTTAGCCGTCGGAGACATTTCCGCGGCGGTTTTGCTTGGTTTGGGTCGGGCGGGAGTCGCCGCATTCTGCCGCGACTGCCTGCATTGCTCGGGTTTAGACGGTGGTTGCAGATTTTCTGGTGGATTTGGTGCGTGCGCGCCGTGTCGTTCCTCCGGAAGCCTGCCGCCGCTGCTAGGATCGTCTGGGTGCAAGCAAACTGAGTCCACACGCTGCACCCGCGGTTTCGTCTGTTTGTTGTTGGATTCTGGTAGTTTGGTGTGCTTGGTTGATGACATGTCGAATGGCTATTTGCCTGCACCTTTTCCATCTTTCCTTTCAGTTCAGGCCCATCTTCCCCAAATCAGAGACTCAGGAGTCAGGAATGCCTGCTGTTCTCTGCTGCTAGTACAAGCTACTCTGCTTGTCATTAACTCGACTATTGACAGCCCCGTGTTGATAAGAGGCGATTAGATCACTAGATCCAATCTTCAAGTTCGTTGGGCATGCTTCCTGTCACATTTCGTGGCAGGGTTAACAATTGATGTGTCACACCCTTGGCCGCTGGCGAGGTCGCCATCGCCGGGGAGACGTAACGCCGGCAGGGCAAGCCCTCTGCCTTGGCGATGTTCAGGTTTTACTGAAATCCAATTTTGTGTAAAACTTGGACCCAGCTAACTCATCCAAAATCTCCTCTATAATAGGCATAGGAAACCTATTCTTAATTGTGAGCTCATTCAATTTTCTGAAATACACACTGAATCTCCATGATCCATCTTTCTTTTTGACTAACGACACAGGTGATGCAAAAAGACTGACTATGTGTGATCAGATCTGCTTGTTTCTCTGTCTCTGTTTTGTGTAAGGGAGAATAATGGTATGGTTTTGAATTCATAGGTATGGCAGCAGGGAGGAGAGAGAATTGCATGATCATAGGTTCCTTGGGGAGGTAATACTTTGGGATCAGTAAATACATCCTTATGCATTGCCAGTATATGCTGTACTGAATCAGGTAGCTCAGGTTGGTGCTTCCCTTTGTTGTTCTGGTATATGGTCTACTAGGGCAAAAGCCACATCATTAACTCGACTTTTGACAGCCCGTGTTGATAAGAGGCGATTAGATCACTAGATCCAATCTTCAAGTTCGCTGGGCATGCATCCTGTCACATTTCGTGGCAGGGTTATTTTTTTTTTTTATGTAATGGCTGTGAATACTAAACTGCAGGTTTCTGCATTTCCAGTCTCCATTGAGATGAATCTGCAGTCCTTGCTCTTTTGTCCAGTCCTTTCCATGTGATATTTTTGGGTGGGGGTGGGTGGGGGTTACGTTTCAGGTTAATTGACACTGCTGTTAATTCCTCTCGTACCTGTAATGTGGCAACGGGCTGACAGCTTGTAGCCTGGCACAAATTACCTGGATATCCAGCATAAGACTGGATCCAGACCTGCAAATAAATATGCAGACCTTGACAGTGTAAATGAAAAAATGACTTATTTTTGTATTTATATGTCCCTGTGACTACAAAAGTAGGTGAATAAAAAAATTATTGGAATATGGGTGTCGGATTGGTCATAGTTTGTCATTTTATCCGAACCAAAATCTTGTCAAGCGTTCTTTTTTAGAATATTAATTTCACGAACTCTCCTACCGTTTGTAACTACTGAACACCTACATAACTGGAAACACTTGATGTTGTTGTACGGATGTCATCAGTGGTCTATGGTAACTGATGCGGTGCTTTTGTTGACATCACAGTGTGCGCTTTTAGTATTATGCATCTCGCATGTTACATATTTGGTAACATGATTTTGCAGTTAGAACTTTGGAGCATTTGCGCTTTGGGCCTGAAATGTGTTGATTTTAATGTTACCTAATGCAGCAATGTGTAATCACTACAATCATGATAGCTTATTTCCTGCCATGTACCTAGGTCCTAATTAAACCAGTGATTTAATCCCATGTGCTCATCTTTACTTTCAGGTGAAAACAGTAAAAGTTAGCAATCTTTCATTAAATGCCTTGAAAAGAGAGATCACAGAGTTCTTTAGTTTCTCAGGGGATATAGAGTATGTTGAAATGCAAAGGTAATTTGTCACTACTTACACTTGTGGTTGTATATGCATCAGAAAACTGGAGTGATGTTTCTTAAGTATTTGCTTCTGTTTTCATCAGTGAATCTGAATGGTCACAGCTTGCTTATGTCACATTTAAAGACTCACAGGGAGCAGACACTGCTGTTCTTCTCTCGGTACGTTCAAGTTCCTGCAACTCATCTCTTAGCTTAATCATTTAGTTCTTTCTGTTGCACTAAGATAGTTTAACTTTTTGTTTATGCTATTTGATCTCATATCTTTTTTTTTTTTTGTCCAATATATGGCTCTCAATAATTTGATTGCTTGTCAACAGGGGGCAACAATTGTTGATCGTGCTGTCATCATAACTCCTGCTGAGAACTATCAACTGCCTCCCGAAGCACACAAACAATTATCGGTGAGAATATTTTACATGTTATGACATGCTTACCATTTCAAGCTGCATGAATTCTGAAGAAATTAATTGAATAACATATGGTCATCTATTGTAATAAAATTACCTTTATATCCTACACTAAAGAGCAAGTCTATTAGTAATTTCTTTACACAAACTAGTTATTCTTGCTAGAGGAGTATTTGGGTTTAGGGCAGTTGTTCACATTATCAAGAAATAATTCAGTGCTACAATGAATGAGAAGAAAGTGTTTCTTTAACAGTTCTAAACAAACTATGCATAGTGCGGAAAAACACTACGGAATCATGTAGTTAATTTGGATCAGCCTGATTCACTAAAATGAATGTGTGTGTGATGTCTCTCAAGCCTATTGTACGGAAGTTTAGGTACAGTCTGTTTGATTATCACCTTGCTCATAATTCATTTTCAGACGCAGTAGTGTTTTCCTTGAATATGTGTTGATATACTTCTTTGCATTTGTTTGCATATTAAGGGAGCAAACCCTTCTACTGAATCAGCAGTCAGGAAGGCAGAAGATGTTGTCAGCAGCATGTTGGCTAAGGGCTTTGTCCTTAGCAAAGATGCTCTCAATTTGGCAAGATCCTTTGACGAGCGTCATAACATCCTATCCAATGCTACTGCCACTGTTGCATCTCTAGACCGCCAGTATGGTCTGAGTGAAAAGATCAATCTCGGAAGGGCCATTGTTGGCAGCAAGGTCAAGGAGGTGGATGAACGCTATCAGGTCTCAGAACTCACAAAGTCTGCCTTGGCTGCTGCTGAGCAGAAAGCCAGCGTTGCGGGCTCTGCTATATTGAGTAACCAATATGTCTCAGCTGGTGCCTCGTGGCTAAGTAGTGCATTCGGTATGGTAACGAAGGCAGCAGGTGACATGACCTCCATGGCCAAAGACAAGGTAGAGAGGGCTGAGGAGGAGAGGAAAGCCATCATGTGGGAGGAGAGGAATGGGCTGGTCAGTGATTATGCAAAGATCCATCTTGACGAACCCTCTTCATGGGAGCCCGCAGTTCTGCCTTTGGAATCAGTGGATGAGCAGAAGCTCCAAGCTGTCTGACACACACAAACCGAATGTCTCACACGAAATTCTTTTGCCGCTCGTCCGATATATAGATATTCTTTTTCGTTGATGCACTGGATCGGATCAAAACAAATGTGCCTACCAGCCATAGTGTCGTGTAAATTTCTGAAAGTTGCCCTTGTGTTATTACCAGGTTTTCTTTCTTTCTTTTCCTGGAGAGAGTGGTGCTTCCAGCATTGCTGCACTAAACTACTCTATGTGAATGGAGTACTATATATTGTACTTGTCTCTACTGGAGTACTACAAAAACAGAATACAGCTTCCTTCGTTAGATACAGATTGATCTAACGCTGAGTTGAACCATTTGTGCAAAAGACTACTAAGATGCTGCCTGTTCAGTGTTTCTTAACTGTAATACCATGAATTCGTGGAAAAAGAACTTGCTTTTGTTTACGTTTAATAATTCTGAAATAGCTTGAGAAATATCATGCGTAGAAGAAAAACTCTCTTTACTAAAGATCTTATGAGAATTAATCTATGCAGAAGACATTATAGGTTTTCATCGCACCTGCAGAATGGCATCTGCACAACAATCTCCTGGGAAATATCTATAAAAATTTGCAGCATACTGTTGGCTCTGAGAAATTTCATGGAAACTCCTAGGCGCATTGCAGCCTGACGCTCGCGTACTATTTGACAGCTCCCTCGTGCTTGACGACCGCTTCCTTAGCCCTTGCAGCTGGTGCTGGTTCATCAACGATCGCACCCTTTACCCTAATTGATTGATTTGTCTTGATGTTGCCAATGCAAGCGACTAGTAAGTAGCCTCTGCTATTGGCTGCAAATGGTTTTCTGCAAATTGCAAGTATGGATGTGGATTGGCATGGCTCAAGCAAAAACAAGTCGCAACTTGCACAGCGCCGATAAAGCTTCCTACGCGTACATACATTGACAGCCGATAAAACCTGTACGGAGTAGCCAACAAAGATCCTTAATTACACGTGTCAGGAGCAGCCAAGATCATAATCTGTATAACCAAATGTAGCAGCCACGACCAATTTGGTCATTTGGATGTGATGAACATGAACTCATAATGACCTGGTAACATTTTGGAGGCGCGTTAATTAAACTACAGTTTACTACTCCTAATGGTCTAAAGGCCGCAATGGTCGTGCCTGCCCTCCTACGGCGCGCGCGCGCACGTCCACATTCGTTCAAGACTGCGCGCGCAGGACTCAAACCGTCAAAAATTCCTCGCGTCGGTGCATTACTTTGGTGGCTTCTTGATAGTCGTAGCGTAGCCATCAGCAGGATATGTTGTCTATGTCTCTTTCGGTCTCATCCGTTTATATATCTCATTTCCTTACTCAAGCGATCTCTGTCTTCGTAGTAAATATCTACGAGCTTTGCCGAACGTAAATACGTCACCTGAATGAAATTAAAAGATGCAGGTGTTCGTCACTGGCGGCGCTTCCAACCTCCAAGTGTGTTGGGTAAAATTACCGAATCAAGCTTTAGACGGTTAAAATAACCTCAATCTACCGCACTCCAATATATAATCTTATCACCTACACATCATACACATGGTAGATAATCCTCTTGCCAAGACCTAATAACTGCCTCCACGAACAATAATAGTCATGCTTACATGGAACAAGGGAGTCGTGAAACAAATGCTAGACTCTTATAAAAATGACTAGGCTATTTGGTTAATTGATGTTGTAGTTTATCACGCCTAACCTTAGGTAAAATGTTCAGGACTTAATCAATTTCCATAAAAGTGAATTGTTCTGTTATGGAGCAGCCAAATAAATTGAAGGTGCATATGCCCATACTTTTGGGTGTGAGTTGGGATCGTTTCCTATTTGGGTATTTCTATGCATCACAAAAAAACTCTTGAATAAGGACCGGAAACATGTCGAAGAGCGTTTTCAAAAAAGGTTGAACTGTTGGAGATAAGATGTTGTCAGTAGGAGGGAGACTAGTCTTGCTAAATGCTGCTTTAAATAGTCTACCCATGTTCATGATGTTCTTTTTTGAATTACCTAAAAGAGTTTTGAAGAAGTTGGATTATTTTAGGTCACGTTTTTTTTTTTTTTTTTTTGTGGTGATGGAAATAAAAGGAAATAGATTGACTAAATGGGAGGTAGTTTGTACTCTAAAAGATCTTAGGGTGGTGGTGGTGGGGGGGGTGTTAAACTTAGATTTGGCAACAATGGCTTAGGAATAAATATCTAAAAACTAAGATCCTAACTCAGGTTCAACATCTGCCTAGGGATTCTCAATTTTGGGCTAGCCTCATGAAGGTCAAGGGGGAATTCCTATCATTAGGCAAATTTGAAATATGGATCTCAGGTACGTTTTTGGGAAGATGCATCATGCATGGATAAGTGTCAAGACCACGTCCTTTAAAAGAGCACTTTCCGGCACTATATAGTATTGTTAGGGGGGGGGTAGTTTTTGTGAAAAAGGTGTTTTCTACAATACCTTGGAATGTAGCCTTCAGGAGGTCTATGGTAGGTGTTCATTTACGACCATGGCACATGATGTGGTAGCCTTGGATGTACATGCACAATTAACAAATCAGAGGGATCACTTTGTGTGGGGGCTACATCAGACCGGACAATTTTCAGTCTAATCCATGTATAAAGTATTATTAGGAACCTAAGCTTTTACCTTACAATAATTTATTTGGAAACTAAAACTACATCTTAAAATCAAGGTGTTCTTGTGGTACTTATATAAGAGAGTAATTTTGACAAAAGACAATTTAGCGAGATTACAAAGGACAAGGAGATATGAAATGTTGTTTTTGCTCCTTAGAGGAGTCTATACAACATTTAATTCTTTGATTGTCATATTGCAAAATTTGTGTGGTGCACGATTTAGGTTTCCTGTAACTTGTTACCCCCAACTAGTGTAGATGATATGTTTACAGGCTAGTTACACAGGTTCAAAAGGAAACGAAAAGCCAAATTTCTAGCGGGTGCGAACTAGTGTGATGTGTTGGGCAATTTGGTTAGCTCGAAATGAGTTGGCTTTGACAAAATGCCAGCACCATAGCACCGTTTTATTTGTAGGTTATCTTTAGAGGGATGTATTGGACCAGTTCTAGTCCTTACTACAGAAGGATGTGGATGGCCAAATGGTGAAGATGGGATGCAGGTAGATTGAGATCACCGCAATGGAGGTGTTTGCAGAAACGGTTAGCGTTTCAAAAATAGAACTTTGAGTTAATTGTTGCACTTGGAACTTTTGTCGTCTTTGGTCTTGCTTCAAAACTTTGTTTTTTGAGATTGCTTGGACCTTTGTGTGGTTGGTTGTAATAAGGAATAACTATATACATCTGTCGATATAGAAGTTGGGATATTAACATATTCCATTTTTCTAAAAAAAAAAACTTAGGTAAACTGTAATTGCATAATGAAGGAATTCTTAAATGTAATATCATTTGCCCAAAAAGCATTTGAAATATATAAAAATTTAAATTGTCGCTGGCCATTCCCTAATGCAAGATTACCTTGCATGGTTTTACTTTATTGTTTCATAGACATATAAATTTTAATCGTTGTATGGTAAATGAAATGTTTCTGGTGAAGTTTCACTCAATTTCCACCGTGTGAGGACCCACTAGGTTTTCAATATATAGGTAGCTATACGCACGCAGATCAAATAGCCGATGGCTTTACTAAGTGTTAGAGAATATCCAGCCCGAGGCCGGTGTTGACGTGAAGATTGTAGTCCAAGACATGTTGATGGTTAGTTAGATATGATAGATAGAGATCGGTTGTATCGTCTTGTTGTTCAAGTTGTAAGCCACAATAAGGGTTTTTTCCAGCCTATATAACCGCGTGAGCCTAAGTAGGCATCATGTTTACCGCCATTTCACACCATCCACCAGTTATATACAAAACAGTCCTTGCTTCCACTAAACACACATCGTGTTCGTGTCAAGCACTCGAAATGGCAACGGCACGAGAGAGAAGGCTGCCACAGCTAAACCTCAAGCTCGACATGCCCTCGTGCTCCTCTCGATACCCTGCTTTAGCACCAATCGCTGCGCCGAAGCCATCCACGTCCGCCGCCCCGACAACGTCGGTGGCACGGCACGGCGAGTTTCGCCTGTCTGATCTCGAGAGGCTCGCCATCTTGGGCCGTGGCAACGGCGGCACCGTATACAAGGTTTCTCACCGCGGCACGTCGACGCTCTACGCGCTAAAGATCCTTCACGGCGCAGAACCCGCCGCGGTTGCCGAGGCGGACATCGCGTGCCGCGTCGACTCGCCGTACATCGTCCGTTGCCATTCGATCCTCCCAACGGCCTCCGGTGAGGTCTCTCCTCTCCTCGAGCTGATGGACGGCGGCTCGCTAGACTCGCTCGTCGTCGGTCACGGAGGCCTCCCGGAGGCAGCGGTGGCGGAGGTGGCGGCGCAGGCGCTGTCCGCTCTCGCCTACCTCCGCTCCCGCCGCGTCGTTCACCGCGACGTCAAGCCGGCGAACGTCCTCGTCGGCAGAGCCGGGCAGGTCAAGCTCGCTGACTTCGGAATCGCCAGCGTTGTCTCCCGAGCCGGCGAACACTGCGCCGCCTACGAGGGAACGCCCGCATACATGAGCCCTGAACGCTTCGACACGGAGCGGCTGCAGGACGGCCACGTGGACCGTGCCGACCCCTATGCCGCTGACGTGTGGAGCCTCGGGGTGACCGTCATGGAGCTCGTCATGGGGCGGTACCCGCTGCTTCCGCCCGGGCAGACGCCGAGCTGGCCTGCTCTCATGTGGGCCGTCTGCTTCGGCGAGACACCTGCCCTGCCGGACGGCGTGGCGTCGCCGGAGCTCAGGGATTTCGTGGCCGCGTGCTTGCAGAAAGACCACCGTAAGAGATTGACTGCCGTGGAGCTTCTCGCGCACCCTTTCGTTGCCGGGAGGGACGTGGCGATGTCGAGACGTGCTCTCCGCGAGGTCATTGAGTTGCGGTGTTCATAACAACATGTCAAAAAGAAGAGAGATGGACACTTTCATGGTGTACAAATTATGATGTACATGTATAGTCTAGTACTAACCTTAGACATCTAGCTTAAGGTTGTTTTTTTTTTTTTTGCCAAAAAGAGAAACTATTAAGCTAGATTATTCTAGTAGAAAGGTACTAACTAGATTAAGGTAACATGAAAAGAAATTATTCTAGATTATTAAGTAGTAAGTGGGAGGAGTTTGCTAATAAGTATTTTAACTTCTATTCAGGAATTGAAGAATATGTAATTCCCTCCTGGTCCTAATTAACTAATAAGGCAAATATCTTGTCGTTGTCTAGGTATTTTATTTAACTTCACTTCATAAAGCATATATAATTTTGTGAACTCCTGGTCATACCTTTTTTTTTTTTTTGAGATTACACAAGACAACGCAGACGCTCAACACGCACGCACACTCATCCCTATAAACACACGCGTCGCAAAACCCTACCCCTATGAGCACCTTCAAGGACTGAGCCGGCAATCTTGAAGTTCACGAAGTCACCACAGGCGCCTCTACCTAAGACTAAGAGGATACTATGTCGTCGGTAAATATCTTGTTGGCTAGGTATTGTATATGCAAATGCACAACGAGAACTCTGATCGATCAAGATCATATATAAAACCAATGTCACCAAAGAGTTATATTAAAACTTGATATCGTTTATGTCACATACACATACTTTTTTTTCTGAAAGAAAAATACAATACTCGATCTGTCTAGATCCTTCATTATCTTCAATTCTTCCCAAGCTAGTGATTTTTCTCGACGTGGCCGATGCAATAGATGAATAGTACACCAAAACCAAAGTGCAACTCTCACGTTGAAACCACCTATCAATCCCAAAACATTGGAAATGTCGCAAGAACCAATGTTCTACAACCAGCCCAAAATACATCTGAAACGATAAAAAGCATCGGTGAAGATTGAATTGTTGAGTCTAGATATATACAACATATACTCATATAGGCTATGTATCAGCATCTCCAACCATTGATATATCATGTTAGACGCTTGATTTTCTCTTTGTAATAATTGACGATGAGGTTGATGACCAAAAGTTACTGTCTTCATCAAGAACTGCCTAAGAACACCCGTTTTCCAGCTTTCCTAGCATATAATTCCACAATTCGACCTCTCCTGCCAATGTAATCGAAATCATTTGATCTTGCCAATATGTTTGTATATGGAATAAAATAAACAAATTAGTTCTAAAGAACATGTTATAAACGAGAGATGGGTTTCCTCTCTAGCGTACAAGAGTGCAAAGCAACCTCATCAATACCATTTAAACAACAGTAAATACAGGGAGAGTGGAATAAAAATATTTTACATGCTCAAAAGACTGTAAATTTGCACATTTCTCTATCATTCCTGGTAATCAAGTTTGCCATTGATACTGACGACCCAGGATGGTATGGTATGTTGGGAGGCACCTGCACAAGCACGTAGTGCATGCATGCATCTTCACACGAAGAGGGACATGCTTAGGAAATTAAGTGGAAATGCTTCGGCGGAATTAGATAGCATACGATCGGGATCATCAGGCAAATTATTCTATCGCGCCGCCCTGATGAAAATTAAAAATATACAAGGGGCATAATAAGCTATATTATGTTTGTTCCAACCAAGCTCGCGTGCAACATATGTAACCACCAATTAAGATCACGGGATCTAGATCCAACGTCTAGGGTTTTTTTCACTTAAACCCTCCCACCCTGGATACACACGGGTTAGTTTAAGCGAAAAAACACCGGAGATTTTGGATCCATATCTTATGGCCTTAATTGATGGTTGCGTATGTTGCACGCGAAGCTTGCATTGCACATGATACATTGCCTGTATATATATCCGGATCCTTATCTCGGTATATGTCTTTTTGTGGCGCTATCATCAGTCATCGCGGAAAGGACGGCTAACAGAACCGACTGCAACAGGCATGGTGCACCTATCAGGCCCCAGGTGGCGGCTGCCTTTTTAAATCACTTGCTTTGGCAGTACGTGAAGATTGTGTCGGTCCTCCTCATCACTGTAGATGTTAATGCTCCGGCATTGTAACAAAAAAGAAAGATTCTTGAGACTTAGGAATGTAATCCTCACAACATTGTGATGATCATTATAAAACAACATTGTGATGATCGTCTTGGAATTGATAGGTTGTTATAGTCATCTTGCTTGCTGAGGATTGATTGGTAGATGCTTTTTTTTCCAACCGGGTTGACCCATTTCCATTGCAGCAACGGAAATACAAAGCATTCGGGGACATGTTTAGACAAGCAACTAGAGAAAGGCAGAACTGCCAGAAAAAGAAAAACAGCTGCTGACAGAGATCTTCAACTGACTATGCTTCCAGCTTGTGCAGCAACCTTCAACTTGCATCAAGACTTGACCTTCAAAAGAGCTTCCAGGTTTTTCCACCACTATTGTAACCATCACAGGCATTTCTCAGAGAGGACACTACCACCGCAAAGTACATCAAACTACTTAGAGCTAACAGGTTTTAACAGCAGGCCAGATCGGCCAAAATGTAAAAGATACATTGTGACTCCTCCCAGAATTATAACAGCAAGACATTTCCTCCCATCTTCTTGCAGTTTTCAACAGATTGCTTCGCTTCATTCGTCTTCTTTCTCTTGATCTTGATTGTCTTGCAGTAGGAGTTGGTTGACCTGCTTGTTGACTTGTGTAGCCAGTAAATCTTTGGCGATTCTCAGCATCACGTTGGCTCCTTCTTCCCATACTTGCTTGTCATCATCATTGTATAGGCCTGACCAGTATGTCATGAAGGCATGAGCATGACAAATTATGTCCAAAGGGCTTTTTATTAGTTTTTTGTCAAAGACAGCACGATTTCTAGCAAGCCATATAGCCCAACAAATGGCTCCAATTCCAGTTGCATGAAATTTTTTCCCGCAATTCATCCACTTATCACACCAGTTCAACATTGCATAATATTCTGTGGGATGTCATTTGCTCCCGCACTTTTAGCAACAATAGACCAGATGACTTTAGGAACAGGGCATTGAAAAAAAAAAGATGTACAGAAGATTCAATCTGATCACAAAACATGCATTTATCATCCCCTTCCCAGTTTTTTTTTAAATTTTCCTTGGTTAAAACTGCATCTTTTTGAGAACCACAAGAAAATCTTAACTTTTTCTGGTATTTTACCTTTCCAGATTTTCTTGTGATATAACCCTACTTCAGATACTGTAAGCATGTCATAAGTCGACTTGACTGAGAACCTTTTACTTTTTGTTAATGACCGAAAGGTTTGTCACTTGCAGTCTACAAAAGGAAACTGATCCATATCATGTATAATTTGATTGAATTTGTTCCTTAATTCCTGAAATAACCATCTTCTAAAGGTGATCCTTGTTCCCTCTCTTACTTCTAACACAGTAATTTCTTTATTGTCAAGAAGAGTAAATAAATCGGGAACCAATTTGCATAAAGGTTCATCATACAACCGGGGAATCACACCAGAATCTAGTCATATTTCCTTTGCCAACGAAATTTTTCTACCTTGTAAATAAAAATCTTTAATCTTTAACAGTGTCAGTCCACATGGGTGAGTCATTTAATCTGTGTTGAACATTATGAATAGTCTTGCCATTCATATATTTGTATTTCACAATAGTTTGCCAAAGTCCCTCTTCATTTTCAAACTTCCACCACCATTTGGTCATTAGACTGATGTTTAATTTTCTAAGATCCTTGATTCCCAAGCCTCCTTTTTTCTTTGCTCTTAGTAATATGAACCCATTTAATGAGATGGTATTTTTTCTTTAGACTACCTCCCTGCCAGAAGAAGGTTCTTCTTTGTCTATCCATATTGCCAATAGTTGTCTTAGGCATCAAGTAAAAGACATATGATATATGGGAGTATTAGTTAAGCTTGAATCAATCGTAACATTTCTTGCTGCCATGGACATTAATCCACCTTGCCAAACATCTAGTTTTTAGCCCCTTTTTTCTTCCGGAGGCAACCAATCTTTCACTTTAAGTCTACTTGGGCTTCTTGGTACTCCAAGGTACTTGATTGGAAAAAAACCAATCTGACAATTAAAGATTTCAGCATATTTATGCCCCATTCTTCTTCATCATTGATCATATAGATCTCACTCTTATTGAAATTAATCTTTAACCCAGCTAACATTTCAAAAAAGTACAAGAACAACTTCATGTTCATTGCATTTTCTAACCCATGTTTCAAAAAGACTATTGTATCATCGGCATACTTGCAATAAAACTACCCCATTGGGAATGATGTGACTAATCGGGCCAGAGATTATTCTATTTTCTTGTGCTTTCAAAACCATTCTGGTTAAGCAGTCAGCCACTAGATTAAAGAGGATTGGAGACATGGGGTCCCCTTGTCTAACCCCTTTATAACTTTTAATGTATGACCCAATTTTGTTATTGAGCTTCACACTAACAGTTCCTCCCGAAACTACTTCTCTCGATCCACTTACACCATTTTGCATGGAAGCCTCTTTTTTTCTAAGCATTCAAATAGCAATTTCCAATTTTACTTTGTCGTAAGCCTTTTCAAAATCTAATTTCAAAACAACTCCAATCTCTTTTCTTCTTTTTGTTTCATGTAATATTTCATGTAAGCAAACAATGCCGATGTAATATTTCTGTTTTTCATAAATGCCGTTTGAGTGCTATGAATCACCTTGTCTGCAACCATCTCCATCCTAATGGTTAGTATTTTAGTGAATAACTTGTACAAGCAATTGAGTAAACATATTGGTCGAAATTGTCTGTATTTTAGCAAAGATCCACAATCTTTGGTAACAGGTGATGATGCCATAATTTATTCTCGCTAATATCAACTCTATGGTGATAGAAGTCATCAAAAAGATCTAAAATATCCTTCTTAATTATATTCCAACAATGCTGATAGAACTCAATTGGTATTTTATCCGGACCAAATTTTTTATTTTTTCCATTTGATCTAGAGCTTCCTTCACCTCTTTTTACGTAAATGGTTTCTGGAGGAGCTCATTATCGAGAATCTGTCACTTTTGGGCAAGTAGCCCGGATATCCTCATCCATGGAGATATCATAATCTGCTTGTGGTCCAAAAAAGCTCGGTGTAGTATTCAGTTGCATGTTTGTAGCAAATTGTCATCCCCTTCAATTTCAATCCCATCTTTTTCCAAACTAAATATTGTATTTTTTTTTTCCTCCCATTGGCACATTTATGAAAATAGGATGTGTTATTGTCTCCTTTGAGGAGCCATTTTTCATGGCTCCTTTCATGCCAATAAATTTCCTCCCTTTCTAAACTCTTCATGTTTTCAAGTAAAATATGTATTTTCCCTGTCAACTTGCTCATTATTTAGGCCTACAGATTCTTCAATCTCTTCTAACAGTGTAAGCTCATCTGCATATGCATTTCTTATTTTCCTCCATTCACCTTGTAAACTGAATCCCCATCCTTTAAAAGTATTGCTTAATCAATTTCATTTTTTGATGGATCTTGTCCATCACTGATTTTGCCCTACATGGCCTATCCCAAATCTCTTTAACTTTCTCATAAAACTCAGGATTGTTTAACCCGGTTTAAATCAAATGAAAACTGAATGTGGGGTAGCTTAGCGGCCAAATCCCAAATGCTAATATGAGGGGTTATGGTCGATACCTCCCTTTGGTAATTTTCTTACATTTGCTTGTGGGAACATATCTTCCCATTCTTTTGTCATTAGAATTACGTCTAATTTCTCCAAAATCGATGGAATTTGGTTATTACACCATGTAAACATGCCACCAGACATTTGTAATTCTCTTAATTCATAAAACTGAATCAAAGCATTGAAGGCAGGAGTATATCTATGTACACCATCATTTGAGTTTTTCTCATTAGAATATCTAATAATATTGAAATCACCACCTAATAATAATGGCTCTTGAGAGTTAGCACGTAATCTAGAAAGTTACATTTAAAAACTCAAGTTTATATTCCTCATGTGTTTGTTCCATAAACCACAATTAAATTCCACCTTCTTTTAATTGCTTTATCCCACAAATTGAGTTGTAACATGTATTCCCTTCAACAAAGGATCCCACATCAAACCTTTAGAGGATTCCGACTAGTATGCCACCAGATCTACCTCTTGAAGGCAACCATTGCCATGAGTAATCATGGTTAAAAATCAAATTTTCTTAATAGACTATCGAAACATTCGCCACCATTGTTTCTTGGAGGCCAATAAAATGAAATCGGTGTTTGATAATAAGATCTTTCAAGAAGGTAGAGGTACCCTTTTTCTTGATACCTCTACAATTCCATATTAAACCACTAATCATTTTTTTTTTCTTACATTTTTTTTTTTTTTCTCGGATCCACAAGAATACTTTTTTATTCTTGGGATTTGTCATGACAGATCTTCCCGATCATGCTCACTCCCACTTGGGGAAACTTTCTTCTTTTTTTATTGCCTATATTTTTTTTTTTTGGCAATATTTTGGTATACGAAACATCAAAAGAATCATCACATTCTTCCATTACTTCTTCCTCACAAATAGCAACATTCTTAGGATTAAACTTCGGGAATAATGAGAACAAGCCACAACATCTTTTATTCTTAACATTCTTATCAAACAAATTTTGTCTAGCAGATTCCGGATCTTTTTAATAAATTTAACGAAGCAAAATTATTGTCATCTATACTAACCCCCATACACTTAGCCATACAAGCAATCTTATCATTATCAATATCGAGGAAAAGACTTAGGGACTTTGTTGTTACCTTCTAAGTTTCTCTTCTTAGCCATCTCATCATTTTTTTCCTTTGTTGTCTTGAGAGTGTCCTTCTTGACCTTTTCGCTCCTTCTTCTTTCAGCTTGGACCATCATCTCAAGTTCATCATCTTGAGAGGATTCCTCGGGCATACTTGGCGAGTTTACGCTCGGATAATCTTGTGGCAAAGAAGTATTCCTCCTTCCTTCCTCGGTGTTGTGTGGGTCCGTATAGCCTCCTCGGTGAGTATGTGAGCCTGGTATAACCTCCTTATCCTTGTTAACAGCAACAGTCATGTTTTCTTCCGTGGTCACCACACTTTCCTGAGAATCATGCATCACTACATCTGTTGAGGGCTTGTCTTGATGTGTTGTCTGAGATTTCAACATATTGTTAATCTCATGAATATTAGCCATGTTGCTTTCAAGAGACCAGACTTGGTGTTCCCGAGTCTCTCCTCCATCATCTTTCTGGCTATCACGTTCAACATTCCCAACTGAACCAACTTGTCACTTAAAGTTTCACTTCCTTCACCGGACTCATAGCATGTATCTGGGATAAAAACCCTATCAGTAGACATCTCCTTCTCATCATCCTGAGCACTTGTATCTTCATTTGTGGTCTTTGTATGATTTTTATCATCTTCCTGAATCAGCATTGATTGAGAGCTGTTATTCACCCCTTTACTTGCAGACTGTTTTTCTGTCGTCTCTTTTCCACTACCAGATCCTATCCCATTGACCAACTTCATGCTTGCAGCTCCAGTTGCAACATTCACCATTTTACTTGCAGATTGCTTGCTGGCAGAGCCTTTGCCACTACCAGATCTAGACAGGTTTCCTACTTCCATGTTTGCAGATCCAGCTGCAGTGCTGGTATTGCCTTGTTCAATAGCTTTGAATTTCTTCATTGGAGGGTCATTATCGGAGACCCCGATTGCGGATGATTGTCTTCCCACTTTGTTTTTCAGGCACCTCTCTTTCAAAAGTGAAGACACATCTTTTTAATCCCAGAAAAGCTTCTGCAGTTTTTGGTACTTTTGTCACATCCCTGCAGGCAATCTTAAGTCTCACATACTCAGCCTTGAACCTGGTTGACTCATCAAACTCCCGACTTTGCCCACCAAACCGCCCACCTTAGCAATTGTCCTTAATGACCTCTGATCACCAGGAATCTCACCCACTCTGAACCATGCCTGTTGCAGAGATCCATTTTCACCCTCTAAAGAGTCCAGCAGCTCTACCTTCATGAAGGCATCAACATCATTCATAGCTAGTGCTTTAACTTTCTTCCAGTCATTGAGAGATTTGGGACTTGGGAATCTGATGATGAATCTCTTCTCATCTACTTGTCTAGCATTCCACTTCCATGAGGATGGACCCTCAAGATACAAGAACTGTTGCTCCACTTGTCTTGCAAAGAGCTTGACCTGAGATGATTCTGACAACCCCAATGTTTTCCCTCTGTTTAGCAATGGTTGGATCAATGCACTCATCAATAAAAAAGAAACTCTGATCTTCAACTTGTGCTGCACACAGTTCTGGTCCATAATTCCAGGGGAGACACATCCTACAATTGTATGCCGTATGGTTGTTGTAGCCACAGATTTCACACCTAACCCTCCTACAATCCTGTGTAGCATGATTATACAGCCCACAATTTTCACAAGCAACCTTTGGAGCCACAGGATCTACAGCTTTGACAGGATTGGAAGGACCAGCATCAGGAATCTGAGTCTTACCCTGATTGGCACTTGGTTGACTACCACAGTGCAGCACTTCCTCGGCTTGTTCTTGGAATCCTCGGCTTGTATTGCCTTTTCCCAATTGTCATCCTTGCCCTTGATCCCAAAGGTCTCCCAACTGTCTCTTTCTTACCCTCTTCTTGATGATTGTCCTGTCGACCCCAAGAGTTCTGCCTGCCTCTGCCTTGGCCGTAGCCACCGCTGCCACCATATCCTCCCTTGCCGTAGCCACCTCCCCCTCTGCCCTGATTGCCGCCTCTCCAACCTCCACCCCACCCTCTTCCACTGTCGCCACCCCAACCCTTTCCCCTTCCTCGATTCATTGGGACTATCACGGTGGGGGCTAACTGTGTTCTCACCGCAGCTGCGAAGGATTTGGTCGGAGCTCTCCACAGATGACCCACAAGTTTGGTGAGGTTGGATCTAGGTTTGGATGAGCTTGGCCTTGACGGCGGCGGTGGGGAGAAGGATTTGGGATGCGAGATTGGGAACCCAGATGTTACTTCTGAGAGCAGTTGAAAGTCGATGCTGCCCTTGTCCTGGTTCTTGATCCCAGGTGGTGGTCCAAGAATTCCAGGGACAATTTGGACCTTCGGTTTCTGACGAAACCATGGCCTCTGCTTTGTAGGACCAAGTTGCCAGGCCTGTTTGATAATCTTGTTCAAGTCTCCCTCCTCTGTTCCTTCCTCTGTCTTCTTCTCTTCCGGTTCGCCATTGGAGTACCATCTCAACGAGATTGGTATTGCCTTAAGCTTGACATCCTCTCTACCAATGGCTTCAAAGGGGATTGTCTTCCTTTCAGATCGGAGTTTGAATCGTCGACCTGAAATGTCCACGGGGAATTTGATTCCTCTGCATCTCCCCTGGATCTTCAAACTGTCCGCCAATGTAGGAAAAGCGAACTCATACTCTGGATCTCTTTCCTTCGCCTGACCTTCTTCAGATCCCGCCCTCGAACTAGGGTTTGAGGCGTAATGAGGGATGAAACTAGACCGGCTAATGGGAGAAGTGTGATGGATGGAGCCGAGTCCGTGTGAGGGAGGAGGTAGAAATCGTGGTGTGGGTGGTGTCGGGTGGCGAGGCACCGGATCGGAGATGGAGGCGTTCGTCGTGGAGGCGACGAGAGAGACGGAGGAGAGAAGGGAGCCATCTTATGATTGGTAGATGCTGAACCACCATTCCAAATGGTAGATGCTAGCTAGTGCTTATTAGTCAAGCAACTGTGTTTTTTTTGGTTAGTCATAATAATGAATTAAAAAACAATTGTTGTATGTGTAATTTCTCTTCATGCATATATATATATCTTTGCTAATCCAAAACCGCTCCCAAATAGCTCGCTTTGATGGTTTCGCGGTACGCAACTTGCTCCAGCTTCGAGGGAGAACGTGGGGCTCTCCTGGCTCTCGTGTGTACTATTATATGGTATTTGCTGCGCGGTGGCGATCACCTTTTCGGCGCCGACTTCGTGCGGACATGTCAATGCACCGTTGCATGCTTCGGCGAGACGACACGTGTGCACGGCGGCGTCGGCGTCCCACGATAACACCCATGCATGCATGTTATGTGACGCCCTACCCTAACCTCCCTCTATCTCTAGTCTTTCACACAAAAGAGCTCCGACAAAATTCTCTTGGGATTCATAACCACTTGAGCTTGAGCTTCACCAATTGGCCGTCCCAACTCCTCCCAACCACCAATTTGCCTTGCCTTCACACCCCCAAAGACGACGGCGGGCTACCCCAAAGGTCAGCTTGCCACCCACCTCCAAACAAAAAAGATAAAGTCATATCGACAGAAAGGTGCCACATTACATTAAAAAAAACTAAGGATCTGTTTTAATTCGATGCACGAACCCAAAAAAGTGCTACAGTTTCCGTCACATCGAATCTCTTAATGAATGTATAAGCACTAAATGTAGGTAAATAAGATAACTAATTACACAGTTTGATTGAAAAGCGAGACTAATCTTTTAAGCCTAATTAGTCGTAGGTGGGATAATAATTACCAAATACAAACGAAAAAGTGCTACAAAGAGCCTAACCTAAAATATTTCACCAATTAAACACACCAAGAGATTTCCAATCAAAACTGGGAGGCTTGGAAGGAGCGTAACCGGCGAAGTTTTGAAGTTGTCTCCCTCACTCCGCTACTGTTGTTCGATGTCATTCGCACGCAGGCCGAGGAGTGGGTGGCAGGGCATCAGGGGCCATCCAGCCCGTGGTCGCGGTGCTTTTGGCCACCTGATCGGCCCCCTTCTCTTTGTAGCACAATTGGTTTTACTCTTAGTTTACACCTAAACTGCTCCACCGTGTTAGCCAGTGCCTTCTGTTAGTGTGCTTACTTGTGTCAACTCCACGGCACCTCGCTATTGTTTTGTCACATGTCGTGTATAAACTTTCTATCTTCTCTTAATGAAGTACGGGCAAAGCCCCCTTTCAAAAAAAAATTGAAAATGAGTGATGCATGCATGGTATATTCTATATAAATTTCTTTTTTGCAATCACCATTGAAGCACACTCAACCCCATAAGGACATGTAGACACTCAATCCCTAGCTATGAGCACCTCTCCAAAAGGCTGAGAATGAGTCTATATATTTCGAAATTGACAAAGTCATTGCCAATGTCTCACTATCGATGGACACAACATATAACACTAAAAAGAATAAAGACGCTTATTTTTAAAAAATAAATTCAAAAAAAAAAGCAAGCACCATGTGTGGTAAGTCGGGAACCTAGATCCAGGTGGATAAGTTTCATGGCAAGAAATCCAACCAGCTAAGGTATATGTCCAATTCATTTATGCATGCATTACTTGGTGAATATAATAGTGATGTTATAAGTAAACTAGTAATTATTAGAGACATGATTATGTCATCCATGACATGGCGTCGAAGGTGATGACATAATGATCGGCCCATGACCCTCTGAGTGTGACGTCCGTCTTGGGTTTGTTTCGATCGTCCAGAATCTTGCCTTCGATGGAATTAAGGCCAGGGAGTCACTATTCTAGTAGCGGTGCCACTCAGCCAGCGACAGCGACAGTGAACGCGTCATCCATCCGTGTAGGCATGTAGCCGTCACGCGTCAAATGGCTGCTTTGTTGTTTGCGTATCCAATGGCAGATAAAACGCCCGAGCTGTCGTCACCTATTACTCAAGCATCATTCCAGCCGGTGCGGAGCTTGCGTTCTGGATGACGCAATACATGACGCTTATACGAGCATTGCCCGGCGGGCCCGTTAATTTCTGTGAAATTGTCATGCATATATACAGTGCCATCGGCTATTAGTCTATGCCAGCACTGTTGCTTAATTAAATTTAACGAGATCAGAGTTTTAATTTATAGCCAACGAATGATCAGCTATGTGCTTGTTGTGCTTAATAAGCAAGAAAAACTTGACGTTTGTCTTTGACACACACAAGAAACCTTCCGGTGTTCGCCGATGAATACCTGGAGGCTGGAGTATAAATCAAAACCATGAAACACAATCAAAAAGTTGTGGCCTAGAACCTAGAGTCTTCAGCCTGGTGGATAAGCCGGCTGGCAGTGTTTTGTTGTGAGAGAAAAAAAGATTATACCATGGTCCATGGATGAAAATTTGTAATAAGATCAAAATTTGAAAGTTAATGCTAGTCTTAGTGGTTAGTTTCATAGCACTATTTCCAAAACTGCCATGTCGAGGAAAAGAAGTGAAACTTGAATGAAACCCCTACTCTCAATAGAGAGTTTCATTCTGTGGTTTCATATGCATTTAAATTCATGAGATAGTTGATATTCGTGTCAAAAGAATTCTTCTCTCTCTTCTTAAATACATCACCATGTCATCAAAAATATCTACGTGATAGCCTAATTAATGCAAATGAAACTCTCATAATACTCCTACTGCTGACCTAATGTGACATAAAAAGATGGAATAAATGCTTATACAATTTTTTTAAACTAAATAGAAAAATATTAAAAACTCTAGAAATTTTTACTACAAGTCCACAACGGAGCCTCTATGTTAACTCTCATGGATGGATACTAGAAAAAAAACGATAAATCTTAGTAAGTTTTTAGAAAGATACATAACCATTTTACAAATCCTAGAAACTCTTACAAAGATGGCGCTTTATTTGTTTTTACCAAATCACAGAGATACATATAACAATTTAAAATTAATTGTCAAGGTTAAAGAAGTTTTTAATTCCATTTGCAAATGGAAACAACTTATCTCTCGTAAAATCAAGGGTATTTCCTACTACGCTCCAACGGCACAAAGAAGTGAGCACTCCTTATCAGTGCGTGTCCGTGGTCAGGTACTTTGGTACCAGCGTACATGTAAAAACGGTGAACGTGACCGGAATGCTTGTGCACATACGGCCCTGCATTTTCCAGTGAAATAGCTACCGTGGTTAACTAGGTGGCATCTTTGCATACGTAACAAATGACGGTACGTGTTCTGGTTCATGAAACCGATCACAAGCCGTGTGTTCTTAGTATGCTGACGTCATCTCATCAGTTCATCGCTTTCTTATCGTTTTCCTTAATGATAACTGCAAGGATGCATTAGAATGCAAGCAAGCTAATAACGCGTTTCAGGACGAGGTTTAGGATCGATTTAGAAGATAGATATCCAATTTGCCAATTTTTTTATTCTTGTTCTAGGCACATAGTAGGATCTACAACAAAGAATGTTTGCATATTTGGACTGGACGCCAAGATTTTAGGTTAAAAAATATAAAGGTATTAGGGATTTTTTTTTTTTTTTTGAGGGGGCCATGGCCCCTGCCCCTCAGTTCCCCCACTGACCTTCAATTTCAACAATACTTCCTTTGTCTTTGAATACTTCCTATGTCTTTGAATAAATAGATTTCTATCAAAGGATGGACCATTTAGTCTCGTAGAGATTGATTTGTTTAATTATGAATTGATTTATTTATGAATATAGTCAAATTTTTGAAGCTAAGAATCTATTTATTCAGAAATGGAGGGAGCTTCTCGAAAGGCTATTTGCAAGTAGTCGACAATTGCTGAACTTGGTTAGTGTAAAATTTGGACATTGCCTGAGGATGAAACCAAGTTGCTAATCATTATCAAGTAATACTTCCCAAAAGGATCATATAGCATGTAGAACGAAAGAATATGTCAACGTATCAGGTGCAAACAACCCTCCGTGCAACCTATAGAGACTTCTAATCTGGGTCATATGATGTTGATCCAAGGGTTAGGTACTTTTACAATTAACCCCGCTCTAATCAAATTTTTGCAAATCCTCCTCCCACCTCCACACAATTGGTTATCACCTGTGTGCCCCTTAGATCTACATCATGTGACCCATATTAAGTTTTTTGTTTTGGTACAATGTTTAGTTATAACTAGCACCTTTGGCAGAGTTGAGAAAGAACTAAAATTTTAAGTCGTATAAATTTAATATATGATAGAAACTTGTTCATCCGTGTTTAAGTCATTGACCTGATATGATGCGAAGCGTTCGGATTTTCCTAGATTTATTCTAGGATTTAACTATTTTTTTCGATGGTAGACGATGTGTCCATCGGCAACTAGATTCTTGTGGTTAGTCTAAGTGTATGTTTTTGAGTGTCAATGTATGTACTTTGTGATTCACAAAAGAAATTAGGATCATGTATGGATTAACATCCAGTTCAGCCGGAGGCTTTCTTAAGTGATGTATGGGGATTGAGTATTCGTGCAAATGGCTCCATTTGTCAACGTGACAATTAATGTAATTCTTGTCCTCGCATGAGAACCAATGGAGCATGCCGGCAAAACTTGATCAAACAAATCTCATTAAACCAAATCGTGATCCCTTTATTTATGCACCGTCTTTCTTGAAGTATCTTGTCCTCGTTTTTTATCTTCCTATTGTTTCATGTTAGTCCCTAACTAGTAGATTAGATTATACTAAGCTAAACTGTGTTAGAGAGCTATGCACATGTGTACAAATGTACAATACTACGGCTGTGTGATCAATCTAATGTCTAAGCGGCGCAGCCAGTTCAGGCTCCGGCCACCAGTCGCCGGAGCGCGTCTTTGGAGGCCGCCACGTCTCTTCTGGTGACGAACGGGTGCCCGAGAAGCTGCGCCACAGACGCCCGCTTGGTATAGTCCTTCTGCAGGCAAGCCGCGACGAACGCACGGAGCTCCGGCGACGCCGCGCCTTCCGGCAGCGACGGCAGCTCGCCGAAGCAGATGGCGCACATGAGCGCCGCCCAGCTGGGCTTCTGCCCCGCGGGGAGTAGCGGGGTACCGTCCCATGAGGAGCTCCAGGATGGTGACACCCAGGCTCCACACGTCGGCGGCGCAGGGGTCGGCGTGTCCGTGGTTCTCCGTGTCGAACCGCTCGGGACTCATGTACGCGGCGGTGCCCCCTCGTAGGCGGCGCAGTGGTCTCCAGCGCGCGAGAGGACCTTGGCGATGCCAAAGTCGGTAATCTTGACCTCGCCGGCGGCGCTGACGAGTAGGTTCGAGGGCTTGACGTCGCGGTGGACGACGCGGCGCGAGTGGAGGTGCGCCAGGCCGGCCAGCGCCTGTGCCGCGACCTCGGCGAGCGCGGCCTCCGGGAACGCGCCGCGCCGGGCCGCGACGGCGTCCAGCGAGCCGCCGTCCACGAGCTCGAGCAGGAGCGCGACGTCGCCGGGGACGCCGCGGGGGGAGCACGGAGTGGCACCGCACGACGTGCGGGGAGCTGTCGGCGCGCCGCAGCGCGTCCACCCTCCGACGCGGCGCCAGGGTCGCCGCGGTGCAGCACCTTGAGCGCGTACAGCGCCGACGTCCGGCGGTGCGCGACCTTGTACACCGTGCCCCCGTTCCCGCGCCCCAGCACGTCGAGCCTGTCGAGAAGTCCGAGGCGGAACTCGCCGCTGGGTCGCGACGAGGACGTCGAGGCCGCCGCCGGCGGGTTGGTGTTCTGCTGCCGGAAGGCGCACGAGGGACGTCGAGCGTGATATGCAGCTGCGGAAGCCGCCTCTCTCTGACAGTCAGGGCCGCCATTTGCACGTTAACCAGCTGGATTAGCTTGAGATGGAAGTCAGGGAAAGGGAGGAATTTTGCAAAGAGCTATGGTGTGCTTATATAGGCAAATCGGATTAATCTAGCATTTGTGCTGATTGTGCTATGAGAGTGACAGGCAAGGGCCGGTAATTTTTCAGATTTGATTAGTTTCCATTTTTTTAATCCGAGATTTTTACTGGGAAAACGATGGCGAACATTCGGTTTGCATTGCAGGTAGGAGTTGAGTAGGCGTTAAGAAAGTTCGAACAGGCATAATATCTCCAAACACCTTGGGCGGCTCTCAAGCTGAGATGAGATGGAGACAGCATGGGCTAGCAATCTTGACGGCTCCGCCGGCAGCGTAGAATAGAATAGCAATGTCATTTTAAATTCAGCCAAAAAGATCCCCTGGACTGGATAATCATTAACGACTACGCGGTAAGTAATTAGCAATCTTCCCTAAAAAGTAATTAGCAATTCAGCACGCCTGCACTTGTTTTTTTTTCCTACGAAATTAATTACCGCTTTGGATTAGCATGGTGAGAGACGAGAGGCATTATCCGGCCAGGCTTGGTCCTAATTTTCAACAGAGGAGTCAACAAAGGCACACTATTCGGGAGTGAGCGCGGCTTGATTTTTGTTAAAATGGCCGCTGAAATGCGCCGTACGTGTGCCATCAGTCACGACCTAGACGGTAGACGACCCTCGTCTGATTTCCAATTCAAACAACACAAAAAGAGACCACTCTTGCGTTTCACGTGACTAATGGTTAATATTAGTATATATATATAAAAAAATAGATCAGTTTGAGGGAAATGAAATGAAACTTTTTTGAAACCTACCTACACACCTTTAACACCCATCAACGATAAAAAAAGACATGACAGCCATCTAGCATTGAAAAGACATGGTTAACCAAATCGAACAATGTTTTTCTCTTACAACAAAACAATAATATCTGCCGTCTTGTCACCCGTAGATCAGCCAAACAGCCCGAAGCACTCGTGTTTAGTAGGAGACAAAATTAAGTAAAGGTGTTAGGGAACAATGCGATCAGCTACGAAAACAGAAAAAAAAATCAAGAACGAACAATTGCAATGGAGTAGTTCTTCCGGTCACAAGCAATGTGATTTTGAAATGTTGCAATCTCTTTAATGTTTCACAATCTGCTGCTGCGCCCTTTTTTTTATAACCACCTGATTCCATTAACACTTTGAACCAAATAAATCACTGGTCACTAACACATGAAAACAATCTGGTATGCTACCAGGATAAAAATTACATCATCCCGACTACGTGATATAGCCAATTATTTATGTGGGTTGCATGCCACGTAAGGTGTTCACGTATGATAATACATTTCATAATTAATCTAATGATATTTATTTAACCTTATAAATGTTGATACTTTTTTATTATATCTGGTTAAAGCTAAGATACTTAAACATGTCACCGTGCTAGAATCGTATTCTTTTGAGACAGAGGTTGTATTACTCTAGCTTCCGAAAACTCTTGGTTGAGGAGCTCCTTCAGTTCATGCACCAAACTTCCCATGGACTACAGTTTGAAAGCTAGATACTTGCACCGCCTGTTTTACCATCATACCATCCATTTCAAATAGGGTCAAGGGGCTCATGGCTCAATGGTAAAGGCCATTGGTTAGGGGGCTCCCACCCGGGGTTCAAATCCCGGGGTGCGACACTTTATCCCGGATTTATTTCGGGATTTTCCCCTACGGCTATGCATTAAGCGGTAGGCGGCGTCCCCGTCGATAGCGAGGCGCCCGGTGGTGACTTCGAACTCCAAGATTTGCCGGCTCGGTCCTTCAAGATGCTCATAGGGGTAGGGTTTGCGTGCGTGTGTTCATAGGGGTGAGTGTGCGTGCGTGTTGAGCGTCTGCGTTGTACTATGTAATCTCATCCATTTCAAATAGGAAAAAAGTCCGGATTCCCTCCCCCAACTATCACGAAAGTTCACTTTTCCTCCCTCAACGTCAAAACCCGGACAAATCACCTCCCTCAACCTTTCAAACCATGCAAATTACCTCCCTCGAAAGCGGTTTTGAGGGTGGTATTGCTACAATAACAACAATTTGTCTTTTCTTTTAAAAAAAATCCGGTTAAATCTTTAAAAAATCATAGTAAATCATAGAAAAATCATAAAATAAAAAATCTAATTTTGTTGGACTCCACATGATTAGATCTACAAAGTCAATATATAATATGATATACTTTAATATAAAGTTTTTGCTACGATGGTTTTGTCTTTTTTTCTTTTTTATATATTCAATGTGTAGATACAATTATGTGGAGTCTAACAAAATTGGATTTTTCATTTTATGATTTTTCTCTGTGATTTACTATGATTTTTAAAGATTCAACTGTAATTTTTTTCAAAAAGGAAAAGGCAAACCGGCTGTTATTGTAAGCAATACCGCCCTCAAAACCGCCGAGGGAGGTAATTTTCTTTGTTTGAAAAGTTGAGGGAGGTGATTTGTCCGATTTTACAAGGAGGAAAAAGTGAACTTTCATGATAGTTGGGGAAATCTCGACTTTTTCCTTTCAAATATCACTTTGTCAATGCCCAAGTACTTGAGCAGCCTTGGTACCTGAATACAGGCCATAAGATCGGGTTGCCAGGCCTCTTCCATCACAATGTCCGGTTACAAAATTTCATCTCACGAAAAGTGAACCATCCTAAAATGAAGAGGATGCTCAACTGGGCCTTTGACGAGCTTCTTTGCATTCGACCTTTCAAGTGGGCCTTTAGCCTGTTGTTAGTTGCTCAAACTCAAATTAGTAGAACACAAAGGAGTCAAAAAAAAAAAAAAAAAAAAAAAGAAACACAAAATTTGCTTGGTGCACAGATCGTCAAAACTAGAAATCATGCGCGGCGTTGCCGCGCCCTGCCTGCGTGTGGCCAGCCTGCGGTACTGGTGTGAGTCATTTGGGGACTGTTGTCTCCATCAAGTAGAAGTAGAACGGATTCATCACGTTTGGATGCAACCCTGAGCTATCTGCCTGGGCATTCCACCTGCCTGTGATCTGACAACCACTGGTTACAAAAAATGCCCGGTCAGGCAGATGAAAAACTGTTGTACCGTTTGGTTCATTGGTTGCCTGGAGATAAGATAACAGTTTTTGCAGTGATTAAAAAAGCAGGCAGCTCAGCAGACTCCCCGATCAATTTCATGCACCTGGGAACAGGCAACTATCATAGGCATTCACACCACAAAGAAACTCAGGACTCCAACCAAATGAAGTTCAGGCATATCTAGTCCAGGCAATTTTGGCGAGGGTTGCATCCAAATAGCGCCGTGCCTGATTAAGGAGATCATTCTCAAGAAAATATGATGTGCCTAGATGTCTGTATCAACTTGAAGAGATGTCAAAAAAAAAAACTTGAAGAGAAAAAAAAAAGTTGAGGATATATGATAAGCTTAATAGCGATTCAAAAAAAAAAAGTTTTGGACTCGTGGTAACCGAAGTAAAGATGTCAACATCTCATGGAAACGTCTCATGGATCTAAACGAATATTATGACATAATATTAAGCAAATGAAAAAAAAAAATGATTGGATAGCCATACAACAATTAATAATTGTGTAAATTATGCTTTCAGGATTACATGCTTGGTGTTCTAAGAACAATTTATTGAAAACGAAAAAAAACGGACACATACCTTTTACTGGGTCGTTTCTCTCCAAAGTTTCTGTATTAAGTGTGTTCCCTGCATCAATACACATTACACAACCTTTAGATCAAATGAAATAATAGGTTGATATTTACAGTTATATACTTATTCTTGTTCAGAACATATGAAAGAGATGAAATATCTATAGAAACTATAAGAAACTTTAATCCTACGAAAGACATAAATAACATTGTAAGTTTTAAGATATTTTGTAGATCAGACTCTAGCTACAAGTCCAGGCAGGCGGCAGTTAGAGACACTGATTCAAGAGTTAGTTCTTGAAATGTGATTGGAGAGGATAGAGGAGGCAACGGGATTGGGCGGCGCTAGCTTGGCCATGTTGGCCCCAAACAAACTCACTTTATTTCTTATTGATAGATCACAAGTAGTTTCACACTACAAATTTACACACCTTGCTTGATCTTCACAACCAAGCACTACTTTCATACATACACATATGCACTCACACTACTAACTTAGTTTTCACAACCAAGCGCTTACTTGATCTTCACAATCAAGCCTTACATATTCTACATCACCTCTCATATTTTACATCACCTCTCATCTCATACTCACCACATGAGGGGTACATGTCCTTTTATAGGACTTACAAACCGTCATAAGAGTACACAACTCATCTCTAGCTAATCACTAGCTAGCAACAACTCATTGACACTACGTAATCAAATCCAACTTTGCTACCTAATGCTAACTAAGCATTAGCTCAATGAACAAGTCAATTTTCTTTTGACTTGAACAACTCATGCCATAGATGCATGTAGATGCATCTACACATTTCTTATGACAAGATTATTTCCAACAATCACCCCCCTAATCTTGTCATGTTGACTCTCTGATGTAGATCGCCTACACCTCATCCTAGCAGCTTCATGCCATCATTGCCTTGCCGTAGCTCCACGCTGTGGCCTTTTGGTAGCATCACACCACCCTTTACTAACATGGCTTCACACCTCCAATGCGACTTCATACCACTTAGCAGAATCACACTGCCGTTACTACCAGCTTCACACCGGCTCTTCCTCCTAATCTTTGTGGCCTCACACCACCATATCCTCAAACACGGCTTCACATTGCCACCTCCATGGACACGCAGTTTCACCGCCATCCATGGACTAAATTGTCACCATACTCGTCCCTTCTTGCCCTTCAACTTGGGCTCGCCGTTCTTGGAGTAGGGGCTGCTGCTCCCATCATCGCCGTCGTCATGGCCTTCCTTGCCGCCGCCGCTTATCGCGCCTCCGCCCGAGCACTTCTTCTTTGGGATGTTGATGCCGAAGCGCCTCCCACCGCTCCTCCGTGAGCGTGTAGCGCTGACACCATCCTCAACCGCCTGAAGGCGCTCCTCCGCGACACGCAGCCTTTGCCGACGAGCTCCTCCAAAGACATGGTCTTCAGCTTCGCGCACCTCTCCCTAACCCGAGCTCCGATACCAATTGTTGGCCCCAAACAAACTCACTTTATTTCTTATTGATAGATCACAAGTAGTTTCACACTACAAATTTACACACCTTGCTGATCTTCACAACCAAGCACTACTTTCATACATACACATATGCACTCACACTACTAACTTAGTTTTCACAACCAAAGCTTACTTGATCTTCACAATCAAGCCCTACATATTCTACATCACCTCTCATATTTTACATCACCTCTCATCTCATACTCACCACATGAGGGGTACATGTCCTTTTATAGGACTTACAAACCGTCATAAGAGTACACAACTCATCTCTAGCTAATCACTAGCTAGAACAACTCATTGACACTACGTAATCAAATCCAACTTTGCTACCTAATGCTAACTAAGCATTAGCTCAATGAACAAGTCAATTTCCTTTTGACTTGAACAACTCATGCCATAGATGCATGTAGATGCATCTACACATTTCTTATGACAAGATTATTTCCAACAGCCATACTTCCCGAATCTGCTTTCCGTAAGAATGACACATAACTTAAGATTAAATTTGCCCATGATAATATTATCATAAATGGATGCTTAGAATAGTATTAGATTCAAAAACACTCATGCAAGGACAAGGGACCTACAATGTGCAACATTGCGTATCCCTTTTTTTTTATATAGAAATATCAGCATATGTGCACAATGTTTCCTTATAAATGAACCTCTTAGACCAGTTTTATTCTTTTCATATGAAAATTAATCCACTTATAGTCAGACTGTGGAAGCAAATCTTAGCAATTGAATGGTGAAATACATACAAGCCTATGAGTTGTAGTTCTATAGACTATCGCTATATTTCTAGATAGCCTTTTTTTTTGATTTCTCAACGTATTTGTCCTCTAGGATTTAAAACTACAGGTGTTTACATTGAACGGAAAAATAATAAATCTTGCAGTTGGCAGTCACATTGTGCAGAGCAAAGTTCCTGGAAATTGGCAGAGAGTGAGGAGATTCAGATATGAGAATAATGAGAGGCATACCGTAATAAAAATTTGGCATGGGCATGGCATTTGATCGAGCATCTTGTACGCATAACAGATACACCTGCAGGAGAAGGAACTACGCTGCAGCTGTTGACATGCTGAACATCTTCGGCAAGCAGTGGGCACAGTCGGCTGGACGGCCGTAGCTCGCAGTGGCGTTGCGCCGCCGTGGCCGTGGACCATCCGCTCGTTGTGACCATGGGCCGCCGTGCCCGCATGCCGGGACGGCTCTTGCTTGACCGGCGCCGGCGTGGGGAGCGGCTGGCTGAGCTGCGTGAAGTCGAAACGATGTCGAGGAGTTCACTGGTCAGGGCTGGCCGGGTGGGGCAGCGGCCGTGGCGGCGGCGGGGCCAGGACAGTAGCCAGTAGGGGGCAGGGGGCAGGGCCGCGGACGCCGGCAGGCAGGGGCGGACTGCAGGGGCCGGGGTGGGTCCGGCCCTCGTGCGCCACCCAAGTCAGCGTCGCCGAGGAGGGGGCGCCTGCGCCCGCGCCAGGGGCCGGCCACCGCCGGAGCCCGCACCGCCGCACCTGGGCCCCTCGCGACGAGGGCGCGGCGCGCTCGCCCTGCACCACCTCGGGAGGGGCAAGAGCGGGGAGAGGGAGCGAGGGTGCTGTCGGCCGAGACCCGTGCAAAGGGCGTAGGTGAGCCATCCGATCTTAGTTCGGTGACGTGGCTCGATCTGGACCCTCCGAATCCGCCCAGAATTGTAAAAGAGAGATTGCTTCAGACATCCTAAACAGAAGTACGGAACGGATCTAAAAGTGTCCGTCATTGCAATCAGATAATAATGGATTCAAGTAGGCCCTAACAAGGCTAGTTCATATGGATCCAAACAGGCCGTAACAAGGCTAGTTAATAGCTAGGAGTACTCACTAAAGTGTCCGTCATTGCAATCAGATAATAATGGATTCAAGTAGGCCCTAACAAGGCTAGTTAATATGGATCCAAACAGGCCGTAACAAGGCTAGTTAATAGCTAGGAGTACTCACTAACAAGTTAGCTGAGGTAGCAGATGGAAGACAGAATTATTAGCTAAGCTAATTTTTAGTTGAGTTGTATGTAAGGCACTAATAGACTATTAGCCAAGGGATCCAACATAGTCTTATGCCGCCGAAGCAACTGCATGATCACAGATTTCAAATATACAATCGCGAAATTGAACAAAGATGCGTTGAATATATACAGTTCCTCGTCAATTTTGGCCATGCAATCTGCAGAATAGCATTTCCCGAACCATGAAAGGCAGGCAGGCAAAATTACGGCGTGTTCCAACAACCATTGATTCAGGTACATCATCTGACCAATACACCATTAGACTTTTCCCCAAAATAGGAACCTCAGCCTCGAAATTAAATCCTCAGCCAAACCAAATAGACATAACCTCCACAAAGCTAATGTTTCTCTTTCCTACATGTTTTGGCATCCGCACGTCCCACGACACAACCAACACCTTGCCACTAAATAAACAAGGACGACACCAGATAATCTTGACTTGACAGACAGACAACTCCAAGAGACTCATCGACAAGACCCATTACAAAACAAGCATATGCCTTCCAGTGCAATTGGCTCCTGAAATTTATTAGAGAGAACAAGGGTTAAGAGTCCGCAAAGTTAACAAGGACATGTGACTCTCTTGGCTCAAAAATACAAAGTTACAAGTTACAAAGTTAACAGTTGGATTGGAATGTCAACATTTCTTCTGAAGCAAATATGACACCTCCAGGATCACAAGAGAGCACATTCAGGATCACTGCAACAGAATTTTGAGGTTCTAGCTGAAAGTTTGACTTAGGACAACTCCAGAAGTTGATTTATTTGAGAACAAAGACAACTCCAGAAGTTGATTTATTTGGGAACAAAGATAATACTTTCAGTTTCATGAGTCATACCACAATAACTCTATAAGGTGATGCAGCAATGTATTAACCACTTGGTATTTAGGTGTTATAACATCACCAAAGACATCTTAAAAGAAACAAATTTTGTGTCTGTAGCAAGAATAAATATTACTGGGGCAGCCATGTAGCTAAATCCTCCCCAGACTTGAGACCACTAAGTGCACCCACAACACCAATCTCCAATCAAATTCAACAGTTTAAGACTACCAAAGTACCAATCACATTATAAATTTGGAAAGATGACCTGAGAGAGAGAGAGAGAGAGAGAAGATGTGCAACCATTGAAGTTTCTGGCTAGGAAAATGTGAATTGACAATACTGTTGTCATGAATTGCAAGCTGGGAGATCCAAGAGATCTTCAATAGCCACTAGTTGCTAATATATGAACATTTTTTCAGTGTTCAAAATAATATATCCAAATGGGCAGGCTTTTCAATGATATATACTTAGCAACTAGATATGAAATAGTAAAAAGAACCCAACAATTCATAACCTTGCATACCATTCAGCAGTTTCTGTTGTTACTTTGTTAACAGGAATGCACATGATTTACAAAACCTCAGAACAAAATGGTAAAAGTATCAAATAGATTTTCATGTTTTAAGCTCATAAAAGAATATCATTGAAATTGTTTACCTAGACAATGTTGGCATTGTAGGCTGCACAAAGTTGAAGAAGCACACTTTTGTTCGCTGGATCCACGTGCTGCTCAATGACAGGACCAAACCTTCCAGGAAACTGGGCAGAAAGTGTGGCCAAGGATGTGACCACAAACTGTTTTGTATCATTTACTTCTTTCAAAAGGTCATCTTCACTCTTTCCAGCATATTGGAGCCGCACAAATGAGACAGAATAACTTGATGTCTTCTGAATATCCACTGCATCAGTACCATCATTTTGCTCTTGTTGTGCCCCATCTTCATTCATTTTGGACAACAGCGAGACAATACTGTCAAGTAATTTACCCCACGACTGAGCTGCAGCAGCGCCCAACAGCACCGCAGACTCACAAAGCAACTTTGTCGCAGCAACTGTTGTCAACTTAACTTCAATAGCACCTTTGATCAATTTGAGGTTGGGAATCCAAAATCGCTGGAGGATTTGGGTGAAAAGATTTGGCTGAATTGCATCAACGGAACTGACAAGAACACTTGATCCATATTTGACCAACACTAGCGACATGAAAACCACAAGAGAGTTCACAAATTTCACAGCCTGTTTATTCTGTAGCCGAGAAAACAAACCACTCCATATCTCACTTATATATGGGTTCAGAATGTCAAAACCAACATTTTCCACTATTGTGTTCAGCATGAAGAATGCAGAATCTTCAGTGCTGTTGCGAAAGAGGAGACTACGGGATATTGCCAAGATATTTGGAAGCCTGCCCTCTTGGTTTAGCTCATTTGGAATTTTCCTAAGGAATGCTCGCAGCAAGCGAACCAAGGCAGGAACACATGGTGGCCGGTCCCAAGTGGCATTACTGAGAAGGACACCAAATAGCTGCATGTAATTCTGCGAGAGAGGTAGTCGGCTCAAATTGACGAGCTGTGCAAATATCTGAAAAGCATATGGCCAGAACTCTGAGATGTCCTCAACCAATATCCTCTGGAGCACTGGGAAGAGGCTGGCCTCAAAAAGCAGGGAGTAGTGCTGGGTCCTGCTCACCAGTCCGCCAATAACTGCTGCCAGAGCCTCAAACAAGTAGTGGTTGAAGTCAGGGTTCTTGGGGTTATTGCACACTTCCATGAGAATACCCACGAGTCGAGCAGTGATCTCATGAACAGTTTGACCAGCAATATTAGCAATCCCAAGCACCCGCATCAGGCACTTCATCAGGTAGGGGTTCTCGTATGAGTCAGGTAAACCTAGTGCTGTGGACAGGTTCTGAATGATCTGTGGGGCAAATGGATTGATATCAGCAGCAACATAGCGTGGAGACCTGGAGTTGCAAAACAAAGCAGTCCATAGATTAGGCTAAAATGTAAGTCAGCAGTTTTATTTCCTATTTATTTGCACAACAACATAGCATGAAAGTAAAACAGCAGCACATCAACGTAATACATCATCGAACAAGCTGCCTATAACCAGAATTAGTATAATTACTTTGGATGTTGTGAGAATAATTAAGCACATCTTTTGTATATATAAGTATTCAGCTTGCATTACAATTCAGTACTGCAAGCAAACATACTCTTGCAGCAAACTACATTAGAAACATTAACTTATCAATCAACTTCTACTAATAAGAAATTCAGTGTACCAAACAAGGCATTACCATGTCAGGATGCAAGGGAACGAAATGCTGTGCATTAAGGTTCTTATTCTCAGCCAACAGTGCTAACTGAAAGCTGATGCATCACTAGAGTACATGAACTGAAAAAGCATAGTAAAATATACAACTAACAAGAAAGGCAACCAAGGAGGGTTCTAGCTTGTCAATATCAGAGTCAAAAGCATTTTTTTCGACTCAACAAACTAATCCAAATTGATAAGAAAAGAAGCAATCCAGCACTAAGGAGCGTATTCACCTGCTCCTGCTTCTCTGACCCTCTATTCTAGAACTGGAAAAAAACACTGGCTCAAAGATCAAACAGATTCAATTGTAACTGAGTGAGCATTGAATAAACGATCACCCTAACAGCGTGTACGCCACTTATTCCTAATCCATGTACGAAATTAGTGTTGATAGGTTATGTGGTTCAACTCGAAAGGCATCCCTATGGAACCACTGGTAAATAAACAGCAAGAAAAGGGGATATATATATCACATGACAGCCAAAATGGGGGTGTCGGCATTTTACGCACCTGGTCACTGTGGTCAACCCTGGTACCGGGACAGCATCCTTGATGACCAGCAGATTTTCGATAAAAGTTGCAGCATATGAATGAACAACATTGGACTCGTAAGGCCAGAAACCTCACCACACTTGGTAGGAGTGCCAGTGCAGTGGCTTTGGGGATCTGATCCCTGAACTCCTTCAAGAACCTGAGCACAGTTGCCTTCAACATTGGCTCAGACTGCCAATCAGGGGCCTGGAGCTCAGGCACAATCACAGATGTAAAGAAGCTATCCATGTCAACCACAGGTGTGCCCCCACCTGTGGCACCAGGCTTTCTGCATAAGAGCAATAACAAGGTATATTGCAGCATCCTTCTCCTTCCAGTTGTTTGCCCGATTAGCAGCATATGCAGCCAACATCTGCTGGACCTGTGCTGACACAAGTGCAGCCACCTGCTCCCCGGTAGTTTGCTGCAAGACCTCGCAGCAACCGCACGCTGCCCGCCTGAGTGTATCTGCATCGCTACCCTCAGAGTCACGCCTAACATATTCCACCCAATTGCCCTCAAACAACTCCTCATCCTCATCCCGCAGGCGCAGATTAGGCACAACAACACTATCACATATCTGCTTCATTGCCTCAGGACTGCCAAATAGGGCATGGTGCACGCCTCGGCAACAGTAGTCAAGAACCTTATTGCAGTAACGGCAAGCTGTGCACGGGATGGAGAGGCGGTCTGCGCCATGAGGAGCCCCCACACGGCTTCAACAAACTCCTTCAGGTATCCCCTAAACTCCTCCTCGTACTTCTCCATATACAGCTGCAGGTTATCACAGACAGCAGCACGGAGCGCATCCGGGGCACCATCCGCCTCGACAGGCGGTGAGTAGGATGTGGTGAGGAAAGCTCGGAACTCTGTCATCCATTGGTGCATGTTATCCTCGAAGAACTCAGGCAGGTCGATGGAGTTAAGCGAGTAGAAGATCTCGCAGCAGAGTCGAAGGCACTCAAACACGGGGCGGAGCTCGAGCGGGTTGGCCGTGGTGGCGGCGGCTTGAAGGCGGCGGGAGGCGAAGAGGAAGACCTCGAGGAGTGGGGCGGCAAAGATTTCAAGGCAGTACTTGAGGTCGAGGCGGAGGGCATTATTGTCGAATGCGTTGCGGAAGCGGGAGGAGAGCGACACGACGGCGGTGAGGAGGGAGTTGGTGGCGGCCATGTCCCCCACGTTGACGGCAGTGCCGAGGGAGGACACGATGGACGGGAGGAGCGACTCCCACCTGGCGGGGAAATCAGAGGCCGCGGCGGCGGCGAGGGCCTCGGAGAGCTGCGACTGGATGAGGGGCGGGGCGGTGAGGAGGAGCTGGAGGAGGTGCGTCTTGATCATGGCGCAGTCGGAGGCGGGGAGGCGGTCGGCGTCGTCGTCGTCGGGCTTGGGCCACCGGCTGCGGAGCAGGTTCTTGAACTGGACGGAGGCGGCGAGGCGGGCCTGGAGGTCGTGGCGCGGAGAGGCCGCGAGGCCGAGGACCGCCAGCGCGAAGCCCGGGAAGAGGCGGCGGAGGAGATGCTCTGCTCGGCGGCGCACGCACGGCGGCGTCGGGTGAGAGCGACTGCGCGAACCAGCCCGCGAGGGCGTCGAGCGTCTCCGGCGGCACCTCCATTTGATGCCGCCGCGGGCCGGCGATCTGGGTGGGAGAGGGAGATCCGGGGTGGGTTGGGGTGCGGAGTAGGGTAGCGAGGTAGGGTTTTTGAAATCCTCCTTGCCTTGCTTTTTGCGATGCGTTTGCGGCTGGCTTGCAGAGGAAGGGGAAGACAGCCGGAAGGAATTGCAGACAGAAAAGGGTAAGGGCGACGTGTGAAGGAAGCCAAAAAGGGATGGGCCGAAGTATTGGGCCAATTATTCGCCGGCCTAGACTTTTTTACTGGGGCCGAAGGTGATTTCAGGCCGTCCCGGCCTGTTTTTTCTTTTTATGATGCCAACTTGCCAAGAACAATTTCCAAAAAAAAAAAAAAAAAAAAATCCACTCTCCCTAAAAAATGGAACAATTTCCACTCATAAAAATGCCAAGAACAGTAATAATTTTGAAAAAATAACGTGCTCCGGCACTTCTCTTATTGAATTTGGTTATTATAGTCCAATTCCTTTGGCAATGTCGATGACGGCCAGATTGCAGAGCGTATCTATATTATAAACTAGCAGAGTTCACTACCTCAATCACCAATTAACGCTACAATATAATTCCAATCAATTGTTAGCCTCTCCACTCACATCAAAGGGAATGCTGGACTGAACCAAAAATGGCTTGTCATCCAATCCAATTTTGAGGATTAATCTTTGCAGCTCCAAATTGCATCAAAATGCCACGTGAGGCGTGAGTCACACGAAGGTAATAAGGGAGAGGCATCATGATCCTGATCCACGCCTTGTCGCCGTTCGGAACATATCTTTGATCTTACCTCTGTCTTTGGTTTCTTCGCTGGCCTCCCTTTGCTTGACTTGGCACTACCATTGGCAGTCTTACTCTGTATAGTCATCTTACAAGAGATTAGAGGTTATATATGGCACTAAGATAAGCTGAAGTGTTATCAAGGGCTCACCTCAGGTTTCATCAAAAAAAAAGGGCTCACCTCAGAGGGGAGGGCAGGTGCCGCTCAACTGACTGGTCCACACAACAAGTGACCTATACCGAAAAAGAAATTTAGCCAGAGATGATCTCGCCGAGTTCGAGGTGCCTCTCCCGGCGAGTCGACGCCCGTTCCTCGATCGCCGGCCTCCCCTCGGCTTCCTCCTCAAGATGGCCCTCCCCTGCGCTCAACCCGCATCCAGGGGAAGGTCCTTGAAGCCGAGTTCATCCGGCGTTATGGTTCTCCGGCCAACTCGATCCTCTCATCGCCTAAACCCTTTTTTCTCGTGCTCTCGATTGGTCGCTGTGCTTTTTCGCCTCCTCTCTACCTCTCATCTTTGCGCTTCTCCAATCTGTCCTTGGTGGCTCTGCCTCTGCCTTCCATGTTCTTCAGCTTGGGGAACGTGTTTTTCGTTTCTCAGTTGCCAGTGCTGCTATTGGCTTCCATATCTATAATCTTAAGTCTTTCTCATGTTCCTCTTTCAAGATTTTCTTCCATCTCTGGCATGGAGGAGGCACTGTAGCTGGGCAATGGGCCGGAACACTGTAGGGGGGTACCGTACATCCGGACTCCGGGGGTTGTAGCGGCCCCGGCATCGTAGTTCTCGCACCTTTAGCGCTTCGTTCTCGTTCACCGAAACGGGTCCCAGCCCGGTTATCAGAAGCGTGGGGACTGCTTCACCGGTACTTGTAGCGTCGCGAACCACCGTAGCAACGAGATGTTTAGTACCATACCGTGAACTCGAGGAAGTTCCAAATCGGCTTAAATACCAAAGGGGCCGGGGACGCGTAGTAACCTTCTGTTAACCGCTTTGAACGGCGAGGACGAAAGTTCAAGCGGGTTGCTACGCAGTAGGGACCACTCCCTCGGTAGAGTGGGTCTGGGCCGTGCGCCGGAACTGGATGTTACATCGACGACGCCGTCGCCATTGCCGGCGAGCGCATCGCCGACCGCGCCTCCTTCACGGCCATCCCCTCCTACTCCTCCTTCGGTGAGTATGCTCACAAAGCTCTCGGTTTTCCCCCGCCTCGCGCAATCATGTTGCCCGGTTCTTAGAAAACCCTCCTTCTGCTACAGTGCCTGCTTCAATGGCGTATCGCTTTGTTGATCCGGCACCCTTCATGCCTGGGAATGGGGCGCCGGATCATGATCCCTGGTCACGCACCGATGATGCGAGTGGTTACAGGTCGTCTGCAGCAGCGCAACAACAACCATGCTATTGCCTTCATCCATCCGCCTCCGCCGGATCATTTGGATTTTGGAGTAATCAGAGACACGCTGCAAGAGTTCTTGGATCTCAATGTAAGATTCCCTACAAGAAAGATTCACCTTGCCCTTTTTGGTCGCTTTATGTTTCTCTGATCATCTAGCACATCGTGACTTTCTGATAAACAATGGTCCGCATCAGTATGGTCCTTTGCATATTTCTTTTATCCCACATAATCAGGCTTGGAATAACAGAGCAACAATTTTCACACATGAAGCTTGGTTGATGCTTATTGGTCTGAATCTTGATCTGTGGCACTATCACCTAGTTGATAAAGCTGCTGGTTTTGGTCGTTTGATGGCTTGGGATGAAGATTATGCACACAAAGAGCGTACTCTGGTCAAGGTTAGAGTTGAGTCTCTGGAAGCAGTTCCATGGTTCTTCAATTTTACAGAGGGAGATGACCCTGACTCTCAGAGTTCGACTGTCCAATGCGAGATTATCAACACTCGTATGCTGGGGGCTCTGCCACAAGATGAAGATCTGCCACCTGAAGACCCTGCCATAGTCACAGAATTCGGGTTCGAATGTGCGAACCATGTACCAGGTTCGGTGAACCAATTCGTGGTTCGAGGACGAAGCGGTTCGTCGACCCAATCGATGAAGGGTCATGAACCCATCGAACCCATTGCAACAGGGCTTTGAGTATTCAGATTTATGTGTTTTTTGTACCATGCATGCTAAATATGTACAATCTGTACCATACACAGAATTTGTACCACACAATCTGAATACTATCACAATATTGTATAGTACAAAAAGTCTCCTATGGCTTTGAGTATTCGAACCCACGCCTCCATGCTCTGTACCAGGGATGTCGAACCACAACATTCGAATTCATGTACCAAATGTTTGGTTCTCGTACCATAGAGGTATACCCCTCTTGAACCACATTTTTTCCCAACGTCGACCCTCGTCCCTCGACCCCGTCCCTCGACCCCGTCCCTCGACCCGATCGACCCAAAATTCGTGTGACTATGGACCCTGCTGATATTGATCCTAATCACTTTGAGTTCTTTGGTTTTGGACAGCAAGGACAGGGACCCAATCCCGATTTGGATGAGCGGCCCCAAGATTTCCCTCAAGTTGAGCCGCCAATTTCGCTTGGGAGGCATGGCCAAACCCGGAATGCTAATGTAGTAGCTAATCGAGGATGAACCACCTCTTCTTGTGCCTTTGATCCAAGAGAACCGTGATCTAGAGTAAAGACTGTTGTACTTGAAGAATTAGAGGCACCAATAGAGGAGGTGCTGAATGATTTGATCCATGGCCCACCAACTCTAGAGCTTTCAGAGCATGAAGTCTTAGCAATGGATGAAGAAACCGATCCAGAAGATGAATTTCTTGCTCCTCCTGCCCCCAATTCCAAAGGTGGTGGAAATTGTCCCCTTTCCCAACTTTGCTAATTTACAGCCTATGATTCCAGAGCCCATAAACTATGAAGATCTTCTCGGGCATGATTTACAGGTGGGTATGGTTCAGACCTTTATGCCACATTCTGATCCTGTCCTCACCGAGAAGTTACAAACTCGAGATGGTTCGATGCTGCTCGGCTTTTGATGATCTCATTGGGGCTTCTTCTTCGGACACAAATAGCGTAACTCTTAACCAACCACTCTTCCCACCAACCCCTTTGATTTTGATTTGAATGATTGGGCCAAAAAGGGTAAACAGCAGATGGAGCCTAGTCTGCTGGACTCCACCATTCCAGTTCCAACACCTTTTGCAATCAGGCAGTGGGCCAAGTATTTTACTACACAGACTCCAACAGGCCCCCAATCCCTATACCCCCGTGTGGCTGGACTTCTTCATCATGCCGTTGATTCAAATTTCAACACAAAGGGAGTAGGCCTCAAAATTCCTCGCCTCTCCGCCTGGGATCTGCTATGTTAGCATCCAACTCGTAACTCCTTCTCTATTTCTATCCCAAAATCTTTCCTACGCTTTCTATCTCGAATTTTGTTGCTTTCGATCATGTTTGAATCCTTTTCGAAAAAAGTCACGACCGATGATAACCCCATTCTTGAGGGCTCCTTTGGCATTGGTGAAGGTAACATGCCACATTCCTCTGTTGAAGGGAAGGAAGATAATACCCCAGCTCCAAAGAAAGGAAATAAAAGAGGTAATAAAAACTTATCATTTCTGGCGTACATTAGAAGAAGTCCCATTCTTATCACAAAACAAAGGTTTCATGCCTAAAACCTCGCAAAAGACAGACATTGTCTAGCTTGTGACACTAAGCCACCTTTGATCTCTGCTTCTGTAGTTCGGGATCTGGGAGCAACCTTCTGCAACATCAATCCAGCTGAGCTCACTGATGAAAAGCTTCAGTCAAACCTTCGCTAAGGGAGCAATAGGGGGCGACCCGACAAAGAAGCCCAAGAAGGGAGATGACAACCCAGGGCCTTCTAAGGATCCAGCTGCAAGCTCTTAGTTCTGCTGCTACTTAGCTATCTACAGTAGTCTTTTGCTTTTGAACCTCTTTTGTTTAAATGGATAAAAGACAGTGGAAAGTTCTTAGTTGGAATGTCAGAGGTATAAACTCTGATGGCAAGTGGAATGCTATTAGAGATCACATTGTAAAAAGTGGATGTGATATAGTTTGTTTGCGGAAACAAAGCGTGACCGCTTGACCTCGGCTTATATTAAAGGTTTCTGTCTGTCATGTTTGATTCCTTCGATTTTCTTCCTTCTTTGGGGGCCTCACGGGGGTACAATTGTGATCTGGAAGGGATCACTTTTTTCAGGGTCAAGAATTTTCAGCAATGATTATGCTGTTTCTTTAGAATTTACCTCTTTGCATAATGGAGCTACTTGGATTCTAACTAATATCTATGCCCCCCCTGTACACCAAATGGTAAAAGAGCTTTTCTTACCTGGTTTAAACACATTCAAATGCCCACACATGTTGATTGGTTAATTATGGGGGACTTCAACCTCTATCGGAATCCTGAAGATAGAAACAAGTCGGGTGCTGACTACACTGAAATCTGACTACACTGAAATGCTTCTGTTCAATGAGGCTATCAGTAAGCTAGGACTCATTGAGCTCCCCCTTAAGGGTCAGAGGTTCACTTGGACCAATAGCGAAAAACCCTCTGTTAGAGCCGCCTGGATTGGTTCTTTACCTCTCCTTGTTGGACTCTAAGTTACCCCAACTCCTCTGTCTCTACTCTCACTCGTGACACCTCGTGATCATACTCCTTGTTTGGTCTCTATCGGCACTATAATTCCCAGGAACAAAATGTTTCGGTTTGAGAATTTTTGGATGAGTCACAGTGATTTCTTCTTGCAGGTTGGTCTGTTTCAACTAACCATTTTAATGCAGCAAGAAGTCTGTCTTTCAAATTCAAATGTCTCAGGAAAGCTTTGAAAGATTGGAGCCATACTCTCTCCAACCTCAAGGAAACTATTGACAGAACAAAGTTGATCATTTCTTTTCTATGTATACTGGAAGAATTCAGAGATTTGTCCCTACTTGAATGGAATTTTAGGGGTATTCTAGAAGCTCATCTTTCATCTCTGTTAAAACAGCAGAGAGCATATTGGAAGCAAAGGGGTCAGATTAAATGGGTCACCTTGGGAGATGCCAGTACCCACTTTTTTTATGCAAATGCTACAATTAAATACAGAAGAAATTTAATCACTTTCCTGTCGATGACTCGATTCACGTGTTTTTGACCATGATCTCAAAAACAGACTTAATTTGGCATTCCTTTAAAGACAAAAAGGGACATCAAACTTTCTGAGGATTCAAGATAATCTCGGACTTCATTTACAGGAGCATGAAGATCTATCTAGCCTGATTGAGCCATTCTCAAGGTCTGAAATTAATCAAGTGGTAAAACACCTTCCTTCTTACAAAGCCCCAGGCCCAGATGGTTTTAATACTGACTTCCTGAAGAAATGTTGGCCAATAGTTTGTGATGATTTCTACAGACTTTTGATGAGTTCTATACAGGTCAGCTTCAAATACAAAGTATTAATGGCTCCTATATCACTCTTGTTCCAAAAAAAGACAATGCCTCAAAGATGTCAGATTTCAGGCCAATCTCCCTTCTTAATAATTCAATCAAGCTGCTCACTAAGGTGCTAGCTAATAGGCTGCAAGGACTGCTTCCTTCCTTGATTCATAAGAATCAATATGGGTTCATCAAGCATAGAACCATTCAGGATTGTCTGGCTTGGGTCCTTGAATACCTGCACATGTGTCATCAATCAAAAAAGGAGATTATCATTCTAAAGCTTGATTTTGAAAAAGCTTTTGATAAAGTGGAGCACCAACTGATGATAGAAATTATGAAAGCAAAGGGATTCCCCCCTCTTTGGATTACCCGGATGCAAAAAAATATTCTCTTCAGACACTTCTTCAGTACTTCTTAATGGGGTACCTGGCAAAGTTTTTCATTGTAAAAGAGGGGTTAGGCAGGGAGATCCTTTATCTCCTTTACTTTTTGTTTTGGTAGCTGATTTTCTTCAGACTTTGTTAAATGCAGCATGTGCAAATGGTGATTTGAGATTACCTATTCCTCTCAGGAGTGATCTGGACTTCCCAATTCTACAGTATGCAGATGACACCTTGATTTTCATGCAGGCAGATCAAGATCAGGTCCTCTTTCTGAAGAATATGTTACATACATTTGGGGAGTCTACAGGGCTTAAAGTTAATTATGAAAAATCAAACATGACACCAATCAATCTTGATGTTGCTACTTTCTCAGCTCTAGCTGCCTCCTTTGGATGTCAGAAAGGATCCCTGCCTTTTACTTATTTGGGTTTACCCCTTGGCATTCATAAACCCTCAGTTGCTGACTTCTGGCCTTTGGTGACTAAATGTGAAAGAAGGTTGATTAGTACCTCTATTTATCTCAATCAAGTAGGGAGGATGGAGATTACCAATGCAGTCTTCACAGCATTACCTACTTTTGCTATGTGCACTTTCAGTCTTCCAAAAACCATTGTTAAACATGTGGATAAGCACAGGAAGCATTATTTTTGGTATGGCTCTGATGTCAATAACAAAAAGCCACCCAAGGCTGCTTGGCCCCTTGTCAATTTACCAAAAGATGCAGGAGGGCTGGGAGTTCTTGATCTGCAGACCCAAAATGAAAGCTTACTTCTGAATAGAGTGGATGTTCCTTGGGTACAGTTGGTCTGGGACAAATATTATAGCAATGGTTCTCTCCCAAGTTTACACAGGAACTTTAGATGCTCTTTTTGGTGGCGTGACATTCTAAAGCTTCTACCCAAATTCAAAGATATTGCATCTGTTCAGGTTATGACTGGTTCTACCTGCTTTCTCTGGACTGAATTTGTGTCAGACACTTCCCTGGATGTCCTTTATCCACATCTCTATTCTTATGCCAAGAATCCTCTGATCTCTGTAAAGCAAGCAAAATCCACTACCCCTCTGATCTCACTTTTCCACTTACCACTCTCAATCTAGGCTTATGATCAGTTTCAGGAGTTCAGTTCAACCCTTCAGAACATCAACTTATCTGAAGACAAAGATATCTGGACTTATTTTTGGGGAAACTCCTCATTCTCTTCGAAGAAAGTTTATAGAAAGTTCATTGGAAATACCCCAGCTCATCCCATTTACAGGTGGTTATGGAAATCTGCCTGTCAGAACAAGAGAAAAGTTTTCTTTTGGCTTCTGCTCGTTGACAGACTCAGTACCAGGGACCTCCTTCGAAGGAAGCACATGCATCTCCCTGATTATAGCTGTGCTCATTGTGTCCAGCATTGGGATGAAACTCTACATCATCTATTTTTTGATTGTCCTCTGGCCTTGGCATGTTGGAACACTTTGAATCTTCAGGTACCCCCAAACTGTTCCACCATAGAAATTTTTGAAGCTTTCAAGGTGCAGCTTCGGCTTCCATTCTTTATGGAAATTGGTATAACTATGTGCTGGGCAATTTGGATGTTACGGAATGATCTCATCTTCAAGGGTCTTCCAGCTTCAATTGGGCGTTGCAAATCAATTTTCAAGACCGAATTTGCCATGGTTATCCATCGTGCAAAACCTTCCTCTGTACTGAAGTTTACTCAATGGGTAGACAACTATGTGTAGTTCTTTTAATTTTCTTTGTAAGCTTTTTTCGTTTCTTGATGTAATTTTGTAAGACTTTGTTCTCTGTTATCAATAAAAGCACAGTAGGGGCTCCCAGCCCCTCCCGTTTTCCCTCAAAAAACTGACTGGTCCACATATGACCAAGCTTTTCCTCAAAAACATATAACCAAGCTTCACCAGTTTTGATCGTCGCACCAACAGTGATCTCATTGATATCGAGCCTGCAACGAAATGGATTGTTTGGAGTTTGAGCATAGATAAGCAGAAACACTTTTTTATATTAAAAATTTAAGAGTGGAGGAGATCTTACTGCACCTTCTTGCATAGTAATGTTAACCATGGTTCATCCTTCAGATATTCACGGATCATCTGGACAGCCTACTTCACTGCAGAGCAAACAAAAGAAGCAGCCCTATCAGGACATTTGTGCGCATATACATACATAATCAGGACACTAACAGCCTTTCATTCATATATATCGGGTCGAAAAATTATCTTTGTGCATTATTCTGCTTTCGTTGCTGGAAGCCTGGAAGTACCAGGATATACAACAAAGTCTTCTATAATTCACTGTACACAAGTACCGGTTGGTGTAGTTTAAGGCATTTCAGCTCATTGTATAAGTAAAGCACCACGACATAAAGAATCAACAGTTTGACTATAGAATTGAGTTGGCACTATTCAACAATTTGGTTAGATGCACAAGTGTGACGATAACAAACCCCTTTCGAAAATATAGACAGCAAACAATAATTTACATACTTCCTGTCATATTAAACTACCCCAAGTACTATATACTGAATAAATGGATATTAACACCGGCCATATTAAACTACCCAAGTATTTTTATAGTGAATAAAATGAACAATATCTAGGACACACATTGTTCCTTTTCTGTTTGGGCGGCATAATTTTTACCCAACTTGGGGAAGACCTCCTTTAGGTTGTATACCTGCAAGAGATTCAAAGATATATTGGTAATCCAGTATAGCGAGACGAAGTCAAATTAACATGATTTGCTAGGCAATAGTAGAGGGGTATAGGGTTTTTGAAGCGAGACAGAGGAAGGTTCGGTGCAGCTTTGTGGAGCAACTCCAGACAGTGTAGTGGTAGTAGGAGAGTGGCGAACATTGCATGGAGTAGAGGGAATCTCAGTCCTAATCCTGTTTGGTCTAGGTCGGTCAGTTAAGATAGCTCATGCTAGTGTGGCTTAGTGCAATTGATTGGGATGTCATGGGCTCATGGCATTCTTATTGTGCTCACCTGTTCCAATAGATGAAGAAACTGCCAACTGCAGAACTGAAGAAACCCAAAGCCTTTTCTTCCGAATGCTTTCAACAAGAAAGTTTGTACTTCTTACTTTGCCGCCGATAGTTCGATAGACTCGCATAAACAAAGAGAACTCAAATCATGTCACCAACAAACCCCTAATATTTTTGTCGTCAAGCATAAACCTTTCTAGCAAACCAATGACAGCCAGATACGACTAATAGCATAGATACATCTAGACGACAGTAGACGCGCACCATAGAATGGTAACAGTGGCCGGAACTACGAGATGAATTCACAACCGGAAGATTTCAGGGGGCAAAATGGGAAATATCATCAGTAAAATTACATGTTTCACATAAGTATCGAGAGAAGAGAAAAAATTTAGCATTGCTCAAATAACAGTCGTTTAATTCTATTGTTTTAGCGGTACATGTTGGACACGAATAATCTTAGCTATTCCAATCTGTCACTTGTCATTCTCATACCCTTCAGTACTGGTAATTTCATACATCCAAAGCAGAAATAATGTAGCTCTCTATGTATGATGGTCCATGCTAATCCCCATGGATTGTGTACCGTTCCCACTTTTTGTTGGGTCATAGATCTGCAATGTAATTTGAGTCATTAGTAAATGGACAAAACTGTTGCCAAACCAAAATATATACCTGTCAACAGTGTAGATGTTATTAAGCATGGAAGAAGAGGAAATTGTCAAACCTCCCATCTTGAAGCTGGGAATATATGTTTATTTTTTTCTCGTACCAATGCCTCTCTACAACCTTCCCCGCATGAGACTGCAGTTATCAAGCACGAGTTTAGAATGCAGCATATCATATGGGAATCTGGAAAGTACAAATAAGACATTGTGAAATGTCAGTCACCTCATCCTTTTCTTTTTTGTTGCATCGGCAATGGTACGAACATCATCATGAACGTCAAAATGGAAAAGCTGTCAACAGAAATCAGTGTCATTAAATGTTTAAATTCTAATGCCATGAAGAAATAATTCATCTCGAAAAAGTGATCTCTTAAGCATCTGTAAGCAACTAAAATTACATAATCATTTGGTTTCAGATACAATATTCTTGAACTTGTGAATTAACGAGGTTAAGGAAGAAAGAAGAAACTGCTAGCCATCCTTGATGAAATGAAAACAGTGATCAGGTGTAAGAAGCCAAATATTACATAAGCTGGAAACACTAATGGAAAAGGAACTGCACAGATTTTCCAAAATCTAGGAAAACCTTCAGAACAAACAACATATTTTGAGCAGAATATATCCAAACCACAAAAAGAAGGAAGAATTACCGGTCCACTCTTGCCCCTCGCTTTGTTGATAATTAATTCATAAAAGCTGTGTTGCTGTCAAACAAATGAGAAAACATGGAATCAGAAAATGGTTGGACTCACTTTAACAGAACTTTGTAGATTACAAGAGAATGAACTCATACATGAGGGATGATAAGATCTTCCTTCACATAAAGTAGATTCTCAACTGAAGTTGTCCGTACTTCACGGAATTCAGGGGCAAGCTGCTGTTGAACAGCCCTTAGGAATTCTCCAATGGTGTCACCTTTTACGGACCTGGCATCACAGTAGGCTTTGTTTTCATTGTACAGTCCACAGATCAAAAGCTCAAAATAAGAAGCAAGTTAACCATTCATTAGAAATTAACCTGGATAACTCTCCTGTGCCCAGTCCCATCCCAGTAACTGTAAGTAATTGAAAGAGGTTCATCTGGAATGTGACATAATGGTTAATCAGTTAGGAAGAAACTTTATCCAAAAAAAATATGTCTTGTAGTAGATTGATTAAAGGTGAGTACTCCAATCAGAATGTGGCAGTACTTTTGATCAATTCCTGCTCATGCAACCACTGCTTCTTCAGCCGTTCTCGTTCTGCTTGTTCCTCTGCCTCCCTTTCTCTGAAGGATCACTCTTAGCAAACAGCTAGCAGGTCAAACAAAGCTTGAAATGGAGAATCAATTAACAATCCTAAGCGGTAGCCATAAACCAACAGAAATACCTATCGGGTAGAAAACTTGTCTCAACAGTTGGATCTTTTCCAAGTTTGACAGGGCCATTTTTCTTGGTTTCTTCTGTATGAGAAGCAAGAATATGTTCATATTAGCTTAAGAGTAATTCTATAATTCTTTAGTAATGTCAGTACACAGAAACATTGCTATTGACAATGGGCAAGGGTTAAGACATTCTACGTAAAGCCCTGTGCAAGACCTATTTAATTCACTTTGGTGTTTCTCTACAGGTGAACTATACATGAAATGATCTAAATAGTAGGATCATGATGACAACAAGGTTATTGCCACAGTTGCATCAATTAAACTTCATTTCATCACCAATTTAAGCAAAGATTAAAGTAAACGATTGCCACAGAAGTAAGATCTCGAAGTCAAGATTGTAACATGACAGGAAAAGCAAACACATAAAACAATGCTTCACAAGAACTTGAAACTATGATGCAAAACACAATTATCAGAAGGAAACTAGTACACGACCAAATAATATATGGATGCGGTACATTTAATATCGTTCATCAACTACATCACGGCTAAGCTAACAAGTGAAATATGAAATCATAAGCTACAGCCCACACAAAAGCCAAAACACACTTGGTCAATGCAATACACAGACATGTGTGCAGTGCACCCCAAAATGAACAGATCTGCTTGAGAAATACACATAAATGAGGTAAGAAAACAAAAAGTAGTAAGACCACAGAAAGGTTAGAAGGATCATACGTTTCTCAAAATCATCTTCGCACTTCCATTCTCAATGTCATCACAGAAAGATAAGCGTGGATCACCCTTCACTCTCCTCTTTTTTCCTTTTCTGCATTTGCAATTCTTCTTCTCTGAAAAAAATAGCACATTATTGTTTGGCCGAGGGAAGGAGTACAGTACTTATGATTTTACCAGGCTTGAATAGTTCAAACTCACTCTTGTTGCAGCTTTTGAAGTTTCTCTTTCTCTTCCTCCTCAATCTTGGTCCGAATGTTGACCCTCTACATGGGCAGAAGGACAATAAATTAGATGGAAAATCCCAGTTTTCAACAAATGAGCCGGCAAATAGTGATGTGTGTATAAATTGGCTAATTACCTTTCTCGACATACTGCTCCCTGGTGACGAGACCAACTGTTTCCTTCTTAAATGCAGTCTCAAGAATCTGAATGTAACAGCAATTAAAACATTAACTTAACAAAATTGAAGGATATACACGACCTACACTAACAACCTACTTACAGGAATTCAAATAATTTTTAAACGACATCAAACCACACACACACACACAAAAAGAAATCGGTCAATTGAGCAACAGAAGTGATGTGTTGAAGAGCTACTCGAAAGTGAATCGTACAGGAGCACAAACTAAACAGAACACAAGTCTCAAGCTGGTTTTGCTAAATCACAAGTTGAGGCGAGCTAACTATCCAGTTAAAATTACAGGCGATTACAAGTGACTCATATCTCTTTCCCTTGCTCGTAGCTTGACGGGCAATTACAACGCATCGACAGGATTAAAGGATTTGGTAGCGAGACGGACAGGAGGGGAGGAAAGCGCGGCCGTGACGGCGATTACCTCGGAGGTGCTGGAGCCGAACTGGAGGAGGCCGGGCTGCCCGTCCGCGGACTTGTTCTTGAGCTCCTCGATCTTGCGGCGCTCCGCCTCTCGCTGCTTCTCCAGCCGCCGAATCTTCACCGCGTCCTGCGCCGTCCCCACGTACCCATCACCGAACCCCGACATCTTCCTCGCCTCTCGTGAGGGAGATTACTTCCCCCTCGACCTTCTCCTCCTAGGTCGGTCAGAGCGGAGTTGCCAACTGCGGCGAAACGCGCAGCGGCCGGACGGAGGGAGGAGGCAGCCCGCCGGAACAGAGCCACCGTCCACGTGCAACTGCGGCCTGCCGCCGGGGTGCTTACGTACGTGGGCTGATTAAGTTGGGCCACGTCTTATTGAGGCCCATAAGACTTTTCATGGGCACGAGCTGTGGTGTGGACGCGGGCGGGGCTTGTAGATTTGCGCGCCAAGATTTTTTTCAGAGCCCGCGAAAACGAAAATTCGCTTCTCACTTTTTAAGCGCACCTTCCCTCTCTCCGCTCCCAAATTGCACACCGCACCGCGTACAGACCGTCCACCCACCACCCAACAGCCATGAGCTCCGCAGGCAGGTACAGCCCAGTCTCCCGCAAGCGCCCGCTCGTCCCCGCCCACGCCTCGCCGGCGGCGTGCTCCGGCGGCGGAGTTGAGGGATCAGGCAGCCCCAAGGCGAAGCGTCGCCTCATCGCTGCGGGCCCCGGCAGCCGCTCCACTGTTGCCTCCGCCGTCGCCGACGCCGAGGTGCGTTTCTGCTCGGCCAAAACCCAACAGTTCCGTAATTTCGCTGAGTTCAGAGGATGCTTGGGGCATTTGTGGATTCAGGTTGATTCCGATCCAGAGTCTGTGGTGTGGGATCGAGGGTTCAGATCGGTTGTGCGCGCATTACTATTTACTACTAGTCCCTAGCTGTTGAAATCCACAAAAATTGAATGTTCACATGGCCCTGCGTTTGCATATAGACAGGTTCGATGCAATGCCATAGCTGTACATATATGATGGAATGTCAGGTTGAGTGTTAGTGTGGATTTTTTTTTTTTTTTTTGAAATGTGTGTTGAGTGTTGATTGATGTTCTGTTATATAAAGTTCAGAGCTTGATTCCGTGAATCTCATTGCACCAGTTGGTCCGTTTCAAGTAATATATTAGGTCCTTTTATGTTTGACTAGATGTGTTTAGTTAATTTCCTTGTTAGAACCATGCAAGTATCTCTAAATTTTACGATTGAAAGTCACTGTGGGATCTTCCCCCACAGAATTTGTCCTAAAAGAAAAAAGCGGCATGTGCTACCTATAGCATATTGCCATTTGGGATTTTGGAGATTCCATTGATGCTTGACAGAGCAGGAGCAGTGTATGTTCCATTACTCTTAACATTCGTCTCTGACGGGATTTTGTGGCCACTGTAAAGAGGCACTCCAATCCCTTATTCCATTCTGGTGTACAATTTGATGGACTTATTTCGGACTGTTTGCATCTACCTGATGATGCAGTTTTGGGGCACCCCTTGTAGGTGGACTGGCTACGTCGTCGACGGCAGCTGATCCTTATTGCTGGTGCTGTGACATCAGCAGCAGTGTCCTTCATTTGGGTGATGAGAAGGCGAAGGAAGTACAATGCCCAGCAGTTTGCTCAACTCAATGAGGCCATTGTTGGGCTTGCAACTGCTGTTCGTGCTGCCACTGCTCCAGTCGAACCACACCCTGATCTGTACCCAACTGTGATGGGCGTCCCTGGCTTCACTGAGGAGCAGCTTCTGGCTGTCCTCTGCTACCTCAACAAGGGCAGACCCCGTGGATCGGCCTTTCTGGCGATGTCTCAACCGCATCGTGCCCTGTGGATTGAGCGCATCCTCGCCAAGCAGGAGCTCTGAGCTAGCACTAGCAGGTGGGTTTGGATGGGTAGGAAGTAGCTGGTGACAATGGCGTCAACCAGCCCACCACTCCCTTTTTGGTGATGCAGTTGAGATGAGTTTGGTGTCACAGTAGTTGCAATTGTTGATGGATGGTAGCATGACAGTGTATGCCGTGATTGTAGCAGCGATATTTTGTGAATCTAGCTGCTTTGACACTTTGACAATCTTTTGTGTTGTTGATCTCTGCATAAGATGGATGGAGTTTTCTCTTATCTGCCATAAAGCGAGTAATTATGAATGAGCGGAGTTCCTGTGATTGTGATACCTTTACGTTTTTATACATTCTTATTAAGGTGGTGACAGCACAAAGTCGGCTGCAGTAACCACTGATTAGCCTAGCAACTTTGTGAATTAAATTTGATTGGCCTGAAATCTCACGACTGTAGCCAAACCTCACAAAACTAACGAAAAATAGAACTTCATTGAACTCAGTAGCCCAATGACTTTGACCACATCACATAAATCTTGAATTGTAAACAGGTTTCATTATCTTAAAATCCAAAGTCTTTCATGTTTCTTTCTGTTGGTAGTATTTCACAGAACTTTGGACGCAAACAAAAATTGAAATACACATTCATATGGATGAGGAAGGACGAGGAGCTAAAAACCATGGCAAGAATTTTTGTTTTCCTACACTGCAGCTAAAAGGACGAAGTACATGAAAATGCAGGAGGAACTTGACTGAACGCAGCAAAGGTTTCCAACCTGAGCCTTAGTACTTACTCAGTCCAGTTTCACTGTGGTATGCCATACCCATTAACAAAAATTCTGATCCATCAGTGTGTCTGATGTGGCTCAACTACGATTATATGAATAGCTCACCATACACACTCCTTCACCACACAACTTCCATGAAATGAAATATAAAGAAACAAATCCATTCGTTGCAACTCAAACAATCTGCAGCAATGACAAATGCCATTTCAAGTTCATGTCATTCTCTGCATTCGTCCTTTGCTCGCAATTGAGAGTTAGCTAAAAAAGAAAAACTTCATCAAAACCCGGATCCAATATTCTCTTTATTTTTCTCACTAGCTAGCCAAATATAGAAGACCTGTCTCACTAGTTATCTTTCCCGCCGGTGCATGTTGGATTTAAAGAAGTCGTTGGATTTCTTTCATTGTTTTGCTAGCTATTTTATTTTACATAAATGATAATAGCTAAATTAGGATTTTAACTACTTCATAGATACAAGAGCTCTTTGGAGATGCTCTAAGAGGTGCTAATGGAGCTAATTTTCTATGAGGACCATCAAAAGGGAGTCCTCTCTCTACTCTCTTTTCACCTTTTAGCCTTGAATTAGCTGGAGACTTTTACCTGTGTGCCCTTAAAAAAGTTGGGTTGGGTCTCATACTCCCTCCAAGTTCAAATTTACCCGTGTGCCCAACTCGAATTTAGATTTGTCCTCCATGCCCTTCCGTCCATCTCCCGTTTGCATGACTCCGTTTGGGCGGACTGACATGTGGATCACCCAGTCAAAATGACCGTCATGCCCTCTCTTTCTTTCCCTTTCTTTCCCAGACTCCCGATCGAATCGAATTGACCGAGCCTCCCGTCCCGTGCCCGACCGGTTACATCCCGAGCCGCATCTTGCAGCGGGCGACGGCGGCGTAGGGCTCTGGCGGCGCAGGCTCGGGCGACCGGCGGCGGCGCAGGCTCCGGCGGCGGCGCAGGCTCCGGCGGCAGCGCAGGCTCGGGGAGCGGGCAGCGCTTCCGGCTGGGGCGGCATGGGCGCGTTGACCAGGACAAGGGCGCCTCGCCGGCGCCGGGGGCCAGGGCCAAGGTGCCCTTCCACGATCCAAGCATTCCCCGGCCGCAAGAAGTGTACAAAAATCCTATTGGATAACTACAATCCATTCGAACATGTCTGGCTGGAGCGCAGCCAAGACGGCACCCGACGTGTTCACCCGCTGGTCAGTGATAGACTATCCTGTTGCCACTTCTCTATGTTTTGGCGTGTTCCAACAGAATGGAGGAGCTGTGAACTCCTTGATCGATGTGTGAGACATGGCTTAAAATAGTATGCGTTCTTTGTTTAGTTGAGTCTTGATTCTTGATTCTTGACCAACACTTGTAGAATCAAATACTTCCGGTCCCGTCCTTGGTCCCCATCGCTTGTCGTGTTTAGACTGGATGTGTTGGGGGCGGTCACCAAAATTTACGAGACAAGGAATGAGTAGTACAAATAATCTGATTGCTGTTTTTTTTTTGGGGTAATTTTTTTCAATCAAACATTGTACAGGCGTCCAGCCATGTTAAGTGTTTGAAGGAAAAAAAAATGTCCAGCCATCAGTATGAAGCAGCCCATAACAGCTTTGAGGCCCAAGGCCAAGGGCAACTATGTTTTTTGTAACTAGAGTTAACTCCCGTTACCTCTGTCCTTCACAGGAAGGTACGTGAGACACAATGAAAATGGAGTTGGGCACATAGGTAAAGATGAGATCCAACTCATCTCTGTAAGGCACACAAAAAGCCTCCTCATCCTACCACCAAAAAGAGGGAACGATATCGTCCTGGCCCACCCCCCCCCCCCGGCGAACCGAACCTCGGCCCGCTCCCCAAAGCCCCGCCCGTGAAAAAGACCACCGCCGCCGCCCCATCCGCGCGCGGGAGGAAGAGGCGCACGGCCGCCGGCGGGAGCGCAGGAGGAAGAGGAGCGCCCCTGCCGACACCGCCGCCCTCCGCACCGCAGGAGGAAGAGGAAGGTGGGATTGCCTGTAGTATCACCCTAGGAAGGTGAGTGACTGACCTTGGATTTCCCTCTTCCACACGACGCCGACACCACGCTGCTCTCCCCCATCGGGACTCCCTCTGGCCGACGCCGCCGTGCGCGCCGCCCTCCGCACCGCACGGGGCAGCGCCCTCCGGCTCACCTGCTCCCTCACCCTCCAGTTCGCCACCGCCCCCACGGGAAGCGAGGGGCAAGGAGGTGGCAGTCTCCCGCAAGGCCCTCGTCCATCGGTGCCACTCCACCGGCCGGCGGCCGTCCAGCAGGGTCGTGGTGCCCTGTGGCCTACTGGCCTCTCGTGAGTGCTTGTTCTTCTCCATTCCACTACCTTCCCCCAATTCCCAAATCTCATTCTTAGTGTTAGGGTTTGGACATCATTAGAGAAGAAGATTGAACTGTTGTGCTATTGCTTGTTTAATCTGGAATGCAGCAGCATGTGTGCCAATAATCAGTTCCCTGGATCTATTACACGATCGAACCAAACATATTTTCTGATATGATCCACGAATTAACAATACTTTATCTTGATATGATCCACGAATTAACAATACTTTATCTTGAATTAACAAAAGTTCCAAGGTGCTGATGCTATGCTAAGGAAGTAGCTAAATTCAGTCCTTGATGCTGAGCTTGGTCCTAACTCCTGACTGGTCCTCAAAGTTGAGGAGTTTCGACTATGAACTGCTAGCTGCAGCTAGCATCGGTCAGGTTGGATCAGCAGAGAAAGTTGGCTTGCCTGCCCACGGCGGCGTGGGACAGACGTTGCCGCAGCGACCCAGTGTGCATCCCGCCGCGGGGCGGACGCAGCCGCAGCACTTCCATGGTGCCGTGCTTCCAGGCCGGTGCCACCCCTCTCGTGTGAAGCCAACATGTGTGCCCACCCCTTCCATAAAACTGCATGAACAACTGCTGGCTAATCCAATTAACAGCCATATGTTCAATTAACCTGACAGTTTATGAAAAAAACTACTAATTGTTTGACATGTAGTTTACTAATTATTTCAACTTCAATTAGAATACTAAAGTCTACTGATTGTTTGACATGTAGTTTACTAACTGCATGTGAAAGTTTAGACTTTTGTGATTTTATCTGCCAGCTAAACGCACATCTACCCAGCACAGGTTGTTTGTTCGCCAATAATATTGTACTGAACTTTGAAGCACCAGGAAAGTAGCAAGTTAGCTTACAAATTTATAGAATAAGTGTTTTGCTAACTCTGCCTAAATGTCTACAAATTTGCTTTTGCATTGCTACCGATTCTACAAAATTGGGAAGCCAAAGAGGCTTTTGCTGACTTTTTTTTAGAGCCCTCTAGACCAAGGTTCTTTCTTGGTTTCTTTGATTCAGTGCAAACACTTTTTTTTTTACGAAATCCTTGCTTGGAAAAAATATATATGCAGAGATTTGGAGAAATGTTTGAAAAACTATGCTCCCGATTTGGAGACATGCTTTCATGGTTTGTCGAACCACTTTCTTTTCTTGATAGCTGACATTTTTGCAGATTGTGCTGGTGGAGAAATCAAGGTCCTAGATGCTTTGGAGTCTGGTCATGCTTAGTAGCTTAGGTTTATTTCAGTTTAGTACTGCTGATAGTTCAGAATTCTGCACATTGACTTCAGAGTTACATCCATAAGTTAGTCGGTGGAAACACCTGAATCTCAGAGGGCTGCCGAACATGAGTCACTCAAAGAATCCTTGGTCTGGGGCTGACTTATTTGTATTTATATTCGTGGCGTTTGTTGAGGGGCTGCAGAGCCTGTGCAGCTTAGATGTCTGCACAGTTATCTGCCAAATCTTTGGAAACAAAATTGTTTGCTCTGGTTAGTGTGGTTAATGCAGCGATGATGCCTGCTTCTTTGGTTGTGATTTATGAATTGTTGATATAGAGTGCTAAATAAATTTCTATGGATATATTTTGTCCATAAAACATATAGGGGACTGATATTTGCTATAAAAAGCTCTTTTGTTGAATCACAACCTTGTTCTGAACATTGGAGCTGCAATTGTTTTTCATAGTGATGTTACGGTGCAATAGCAATGGGATGGCAAATTGTATTTATGGCCATAGAGTGAATGACTATTTTTAGTTTAGTGAAATGGAGAAAAGTTGTATGTTTGCACATGTGTTTTGTTCAGTTTTGTTGTGGGGAGGATCTCAATAGCGTAGAGGCAGTTGGCAGGTATTTTAAAGCTGTGCTTAGTAGTTCAGCTTGCTCAATAACTAACCAACCATTAGTGCTTGAAAAAATCCCAACTAGGGTAGAAAGATACCTAATTTCGTTCTTAAGGAGACTGCGGGAGTTGGCTAACGCTTGAAAAGCACTGCAGCACACTTAGCACTTTTACATCAATATACTTTACAGCCCTATGGTTTTCAGTTGCTGGGCAGGTAGAGTGTGAACCATGCAGCTGCGACTCCTTGTCGGCCTCGTCCATTCAGTTCCTCTGGTTCGAGCTCTTTTGGAGCTCTTTGTGTGATTCAGCTCCAGACTAAAGCAATTTTTTTTTGAACCAAACATGTTTTTTCCTTAATGGTAATTCATTGAGAGCTGTTAAAAGATATTAGATTTTAACCTAAACAAAGATATTAGGTTTGCCTTATGATCTATGTAACCAAACTACATGTATTCTGGAAGCAATTTCCTTTTAGATTATTTTGATCTCACATTATATTATAATTATTCATCCTTTGTGAAGACTAACGTAAAAATGATGTTGCCATTGCAAAGACCACGCTTGAAATATCGTTTTCCGGTAACGCTATAACACGCCCGTAATCCTGGTACCATATGCCATTTTTTTCCTTTAGAACACATGACATTTATTGTTTTTAGTAACAATATAACACTCATATTTACACTATCATGATACTATTTTTTAACCCGTTGTATCGCACGGGCATTTACCTAGTAATTCCAAACATCCCAAAGGGCCAAAATTTAGAGGGCTAAAAGAATAACTAAACTTTAACCCTTAAATAAATCTTGTCAAAAAAACCCTTAAATAAATTAGCCCAAGGGCTAAAGACCCAAATAGGGCCCTGACCATCCATGAACATGGCACAGATAGTTGGATTGGGTGATGCACACCATGTAATTGGCTGATGTGTAAACCCTTCCAGAACATCAACCACGTCTCACGTCTGTAATGTGACACTGTGCTGTTAACTATGATTATAGTGTATTCCGTCTCGAGGGAAAAGTATGCTTAGTGTATTCGTTTGTTAGGGTCGGCTTGCTCGACAGTGAGGCGCAGTGCTTCATGCATGACATGAGCGTAAGCAGGTGCGTAAGCAGTCAATGGCCATTGGCCGGCCGGGGACAGGGATAGGTCAAGCAACACCAACACGATCCTTCCGAATTGACAGGCAGGGGATAGTCAATGGCTAATTGCATTATTTTTACGGCTTATAAATATTACTCCCTCCGTTTCAAATTATAGTTCGTTTAACTTTTTGACCCTATGTTTGACCACTCGTCTTATTTAAAAAAATTGCACAAAAAATAATCAAATTTAAGTTATTCTTAAATACCATTTGTTAATAAAGCAAGCCACAACAAAAGGGAGTGATATTTTACACAAAATTTTGAATAAGATGAGTAGTCAAAGTTGAGGTTGAAAAAGTCAAACGAACTACATTTTGGAACGGATTTAGTACTAATTACACTTCTCCTATATTTCAGGTGCCAGAATTTTAAGATGACTCCAAACAGCACTCTTGTACAAACAACGACTGATTTGTTATTTGTCTTTCATAACATATCAATGTCGTGTCCTTGACTAGAGAAAGAATTATAGATTGTTAATTGTTAATTGTTAATTGTCTTTGCCAACATGGATCAATTTGTACCGGGTTTGTGGCTTTGTCTAACGAGATTTTTTATTCCCAAAACAAATTTTAGTGTACATAAATAAGGTAAACTAAATTGTACAGGGTTTGTGGCTTTATCAAATTGTACATAAATTCATGCGACAAACTAATGCCTTTTCTTTTTTTGGTCGGATTGGCTCCATCCCGAGTGGATTGATTTAGTCTAGTTTTAAATCCAAATTCAGATTAAAATAGGCGTTCGGTTAAGAAATGGTTCCCGACAAATTGAACCGCACCATTTTGTATACCAAAACACATGGATTTGTTCCATACCTCTTGAGGTCCGGAATCAAAACAACCGGATTGAGTGACATAGCCGGATTCACTCAAACCGATCCGAAAGTAATCCGACCGAATTCAATCAAACCAAAATGAACAAGGCCTGATTAAAGCTGCAATTTTAGTGTAAAATATATACAACAACATGCATGTTTTGTGGGATTCAATCTTCTATTCTTTTGCCGCTACCCCAAGATAAGCATAGACAAACAAGGACGGCCTTAAATCAATTTATTTCAACCTACTTAAACTCTTTTCATTCCATACATTAGTTGGGGTAAACAAAAGATGAACGTGGTTAGTGCTGCTGGGGGAAAAAATCCTCGACGTCTCAGTGGGGAGTTTCGTAGCGTCATTTTCAAGGCTCCCACGTCATCTAGAAGAAAATGAAACTGTTTCATCATCATGATACCTGACATGAAGACATTAGTGCACGCAGATAAAAACTGAACGCTGCTTCCCATGAATATAGCATTGATCGCAGGAGTCCGAAAGCATAGGAACACTGGACAAATGACACTCGTTGTTGATTGCACAAGCTAATCCATATACCACAGCGAAGAGCTTAAGTCCGAAATAAAATGGTGAGTTGGTGACGCACAAATTCACAGAATAATGTGACAAAGCATGTACAAACTCCACGTTATTGTCACTGTACAGTGTTAGCCACAGTTAGTAAATTATTGCTTATTGTTCATTTACATTCCTATGTGCTGTCTAATCCAGATCCTAACAATGTACAGCGTGATAACTATCAACTAAGCTAGCTCTCTAGTCAGATTCTTGTACAAATTTACAACTAAGTCTACAGTAGCATGTACAGGTCTAACAAAATTGTTCTTGTCTATGTGCATGGCGCCGGCGTTGATCATAGCGCGTTCGGACGGTGAGCTTGCCGGGACGCGTGATCGACTATGCCTCGCTCACGGCGACGACCTCGCCGCCGGGGACTAGCTAGGCCTCGGCGACCAGCTCTTGAACGCGCGCCTCGACGCCAGCACGTTCCTCCCGGCGACGAACGGGTGGGCAAGAAGCTCCGCCACGGACGCCCTCCTGCAATAGTCTTTCTGCAGGCACGCAGCGATGAAGCTCCGGAGCTCCGGCGACGCCGCGCCGTCGGGCAGCACAGGCGGCTCGCCGAAGCAGATGGCGCACATGAGTGCTGCCCAGTTCGGTTGCTGCCCGGCGGGGAGCAGGGGTAGCGGCCCATGAGGAGCTCCAGGACAGTGACCCCGAGGCTCCACACGTCGGCGGCGCAGGGGTCGTAGTGCCCACCGTGCGCCTCCGGGTCGAAGCGCTCCGGGCTCATGTACGCGGCGGTGCCCACGTACGACGTGCAGTGGTCGCCGGCGCGGGGAGCACCCTGGCGATGCCGAAGTCGGCGACCTTGATCTCCCCGGCCGTGGTGGCGAGCAGATTCGCGGGCTTGATGTCGAGGTGCACGATGCGTCGGGCGTGGAGGTAGGCCAGCCCGGAGAGCGCCTGCGCCGCGACCTCCGCGAGCGCGGCCTCCGGGAACGCCCCTTGCCGCCGGCTCCGGACCGCGTCGAGCGACCCGCCGTCCGCGAGCTCAAGGAGCAGGGCCACGTCGCCGGAGCTGGCCGGCAAGACGGAGTGGCACCGGATGATGAACGGCGAGGCGGTGCGGCCCAGGATGTCGGCCTCGGCGGCGGCGGCAGCGTCGCCCTGGTGCAGGACCTTGAGCGCGTAGAGCGCGCACGTCTCGCGGTGGCGCACCTTGTACACGGTGCCGCCGTTCCCGCGGCCCAGGACGGCGAGCCTCTCGAAGTCGGCGAGGCGGAACTGGCTCGACCGGGCGAGCGGCGTCGACGCGGACTGCGGCGCGGCCACCGGAGGGTTGGCGTGGCGGAAGGACGGCTCCTGGACGGCGGGGCGGGTGGGGACGTTGAGCGAGAGATTTAGTGGCGGAAGCCTCTTCGCTCTGGCAAGAGCCATGATCGAGATTAGCCAAGTGTTTAGTCGCTAACCTGTACAAGCAACTACCTCTACTACCTAGTGTCTCTAACCAAGTGTTTAGCTGCACTTGAGATGGAGCTGAGCGATGATCTGATCACTAGCCACTAGCTGGCAGCTCATTTATACACCTGCAATTAGTGAGTCATTTGTATGTGTATGTGTTGCTTTCACCCCAGTCATATTCAAACTGTGATGTGCTGATGTGTATATCCCTTGAATGAGATCTAGAAGGAGATGTTTCCATCAGACTAGGCCTGCATTTGTTCTTGGTGGACAATAGTTGAAAACAGCCGGTTTCCTGAATGTTTGTGGACTCTAGTTCGCCAAGGACGGCCACGGTGGCTATCCTGGGAAGACTCTTGCCACGAATATCTCCCATGGCCGTCACTTTGTTTAATTAATCTGCAGAATAGATAGGTGCCGCCCATCAGAGATTAACAAGCATTTTTTACGACATGACGTGTGAGAACGTGACAGACCAAAATAATTGTAAATAGGCAAAAGAATATTGAGGTGTACCGGCGCCAATTGTCATGTTAGGCGTTTATTACAACAAAAAGCGAGAGAGATGAGAGCTCAGCCCGTGTGTGTGAAAATGGCCATGTCAACACAGCACCACCAAACGAGTCAAGCAACCGGTTCTCGTGTGTGAAATAATGCCCGGGCAACGTGTGTGATCAGCCGTGTCCCATGTTAGACTTGCCAATTCACCACGCCGTAACACTTCAGGTGCGACCAATTTGTTTGGCAATTGGCAGCCGCCCCATGGGGTGCATTGCATGATCCTTTTTAGTCCTGCTTGTATGGCACTTAGGTTCAACATTAGTTACTTCAAAAATACTCATCGCCCACTTGTTCAAAAAACTCACGTCAGAGGAAGTTACTAAACCGTGTTCAAAGATATTTTCAAAAATACTCATCACCCACTTGTTCAAAAAAACTCACGTCAGAGGAAGTTACTAAACCGTGTTCAAAGATATTTAGAGAGATAGGACCCGTTAATTCGGCACAGCTGCAGCTCAAAAAACCAATCCATTTATTATTCCTTAGTTTAAAAATACTCAACTGTACTTTGTCGGGGGCCTAAATATTGGGCCCCGAGACATTCTCCAAACTATGAGAATCTGCCGGCCCGCCAAGGCCCAAGAAAACCTAGCCCGCTATCATCCCGCACGGAGGGGCGGCCCGACGGACGATGGACCGAACCATTGGCCACGGCGCTCACATAACGACGAAATGTCGGCCCACGGACGGCCCACAAAGCGGCCCAAATGGAGTCACCACGGCGTAAAGAGCTCATCACGCCACGAAGGACAAGGTCAAGGACCTCCGCCAAACAACGAACCATGACGTTCCACGCCGACGGCCAGGCCAAACCATGGCTCGGACTCGACCACGCATCTCCCTTTCTGGCCCCAGTCGGCCTAGCTCACCGGCCGGGGAGAAATCTCCGCTTCGTCCGAGGGTGGCCTGGCTCACCACCCTCGGGCGCAAAAACTCCGCCTCGCCCGAGGGAGACCAGCCTCCATCCTCGGGTGAGGCAGCCCAACTAGCCCGTCTAGGGTCGCCACCCCGGGCGTGGGAGGTTCCGTCCGAGGAAGGGAAACCGCCGCATTCAATGCGGTCGCACGACAAAGCAGGCGCCGCGTTATCGACACGCCCGATCCAAATCGAATCGCGAATCGCCGCCCAATCCGAATGATGGGACGCAAAGCTGAACCGCCGTGACGTGTTACACCACCCCGCACGGAAACCGTAATGACACCTGTTCATTTCCCGTAGCACCGCCAAAACGCCACGCTGGGCGGACCCGGGCACTTGACACGCATAGCCGCCACAAGAACCTCCGGGACCGCCCTCGCCATGCGATCGGTGAGGGACGCCTCACAGACCCTCGGGCCGTGCTGGGGACGGCACGCCCACCATCGGATCGGGGACGCGTGTCTTCGTCAAGCAACATCCAAGCGCCCCACCCCTCGGCAAGCATGCAACCGGTGTAGCCTCGGGGAATTAGCCACCTAGGCGTCCACCCTGTAAACATTATCTCTCTCCTTCTCCTATAAAAGGGGGGAGTAATGCCTCATTAGAAGGACTTTTCGAGGGGGTTCGATTCGATTCCGATTCGAGCCCGCTCAACTCCGATCACACGGAGGAAACCGCACACCACCACCACCATAACCACGATCGTGGGGCTTGAGACTCAGCGTCTCCCCCCGCGGCCCTCTGTAACCCCCCACCGCAGGCTCACCTTTGAGCGCGAGGTAACACGAGCAGACACACCCCCGGGCCGGGCGTAGGGCCCGTTGGCTGAACCAGATAAACCGCCGCGTCCCGTGTCCATCTTGCGCTCGCCATCGAGGGGAGGAGGCACACGGCTTATAAATTCTTTATTGCCGGCACCCGAGGCACCCACCGTTCCTCGAAACGCCGACGATTACCGACACAGATTTCGAGCTAAAGTCGTGGAATACAAGGCCCCTTTGGAACATACCATAGGAAAAATGTAGGAATTAAGGTGCCTTGTCTCTCTAATCCCTGTAAGACTTGGAACCATAGGAAAGTACATGAGGAGGCCTTTGGTAGCTCCTCACCATCTGTTGTCATTTTGGTTTTGGCTACGGCCCAAGTCTCTCTAGAATAAGCACAAGCATATTTCCCGCCAAATACGTGAAAAGCAACACAACACCGGGTGCACACAAACGATCCGTTTCCGCCAATAAACGTTACAAGAGCTCAAGAAGCTATAGGAATACAATCCTACGGAATTCTTTTTGTTTTCTTGTGAAATTAAGATATATAGGACTACAATCCTATGGAATCCTTTGTGACCTTTTCCTCGGAATCAAAGAGATGTATGTATAGGGGGAAAAAATCTTAGTAACTTCAATCCTACAAAAATCATGTGCCACTCTTCGCCCGATCGCCAAAAAAAAAAAAACTCTTCCAATCCAAAGGAGGCCTAAATAGGTGAGTAGTGAGTATATACAATATATGTATATGGTCCTCAAACTTTGTCTATGATATATCATTGAGGTCGTCAAACACTCAAAGTACATTTTTAGTTCTCCTGGCTAGGATGTAATCTAAGATTTAAGCTCTTAAGATGCAACTTTAAGGTTTATTAGGTCTTTCCTAATGCTACACCATGGTAATTGTCCCCATTGTCTAGCTCGACAGTAATGTTCCATGTCATGCAACGTGGTGATATATAGACTCAGAGCCCGTTAGAGAGGCTTGCAAAGCTTTCATGGCTTAATCTAAGAGAAGAGGTAGGCATCAACCCGAGACACGTTTTGCGAGCTGAGACACATTTCGACAAAGGTTTGGAGCTTTTTCAGAACCATGTCTATTCCCAATAGTGGAAGTAATGCATAAAAGAAAGAGTATTAGTATCAACTTGTGCCGTGAATTTAATAGCTCTAGAAGTTTATGCCTATGTGGACTCACCTTTATGGTTGAACCCAACAAGGTTGTTGGCCTACGTTGATCAAATGTTAATTTGTTACAAGTGTCAGTAGGTCCAAATGTATTCTTGCCAACTCTTTTCCTTGATGTGGCATGTTATAGCGGATCCTCTAGACTTAGGTCTAGATGAGAGTACGTTCAACATATCGAATCCCTAGCGCTATATTTTTATGCCCTATGCATCTTTGTTTGCACTTTGATCTAACACGACATAGTATTATGTCACAATCTCCATCTCTCTTCCCTCTACATCTTCCACCTAAAGACAAAGCGTCCTTTGGACATTGCAAGGTGTAAGGATCGAATAGCCCTAAGAGGATGAATTGAGGCTATAAAAATTCATCACAACAAATCTTATCCTATCTAAATCCTTCCTCCTCACTTGTGGTCTTAACCTAATTAAGAATGAGAAAGATTCATACTAACAACGAGTTCTTAGAGCTATCATGCTAAACATATACATAATGAATAGCACATTAAGATAGGTTGTGTAACTGCAGAACAAGAGAAAAAGTATTTAGGTCTAAAAAAACTTTTGTTTAATTTCTTGGCCCTTTCGTTTGCTTTAGCCTCTAATGGTGTTAACGTGTACAATCCTTGATTGCTTTGCTTGGCTACTTGATTGATTTCTTGTTCAATCTTGAGTTGCATGATCCTCCTATCATTAACCATTGGAGATGTCTTCCTTCTTGAAGCATTTTCTTTTGTGTGTTATCATGATTTATGATGAGGATGTTGGACGAATATATGGATGCTATAAGTAGCAGTAGAGATTTAATTTGCATTTTTTCAGTTGTCACAATCTACTCAGTTATATTTATTTGTGTGTAGGAACTCTAGTACACATCGTTGCAGAGCCTTTGAAAAGGTGTGAAGCCCAAAGATGAAACAAGTAGATTTGGTGTTGTGTAATTCAGCCTCTAGAAAATGGAGTTGTTTATTTTGGTGTGTTGCACTTCTATATTTATGTGTACTAGTAATATTTAATATCATTGGTAAGGTACAAACAATACAAATAGATTGTTGTCAACTTTAAGAAGCAAACAAGTGGCCTTTGATCTTTCATGCCAATATATTTGTTCTTCTATAATTTCGAAAACTACATGCTTGAATAACATTTTTTCTCTCAGGAAGGGTTAAACAAAGGACACAGGTAAACACACTCTTCCTTCCAACAAGCCATTTCGTGGCCGCCGTTCATACACCGTGTCCATCCAAGGTCCGAGATTCAACACCGAAGCGAAATGCAGCGCCCACGAGCCCCTTCCACCACCGCAAAACCGACCTTCCACTGCCACTGGGGCCCCATCCGCGGGGCCCACGTGCCATCCTCACACCGCTCTTGAAACCTCGTGTACACGTAGCAGGGCCACGAGCCACTTCTCTCCGGAGACAACCCATCCCCTCTCAGGCTCTCACCACTCTCCCGAGGTCGAGGGCTCCTCTCTCTCTACCGTCTCCGCTCGATCCCATCGCCTCGCCGCCGCCGCCGCCGCCATGGCTTTCCTCGCGCGGGCTCTCCGCCAGTCCAACTCGCGCCTGTCGTCGCGCTGCCCCGCCGTGGCCGCGTCCTGCCGCTGGATCTCCCCGACCGCCGCCGCGGGATCGCCGGAGGCCGGCGCGGCGGTGGCGCCGGCCGACCCGGAGCTGCCTCCGCCGCGGGAGCCCGTTGGCGGCGCCCGCGTGGAGCTTCCGCCCAACCCGGAGGACGCGCTCGAGGTGTTCGTGGACGGCCACGCGGTGCGGATCCCCAAGGGGTTCACCGTGCTCCAGGCCTGCGAGGTCGCCGGCGTCGACATCCCGCGCTTCTGCTACCATAGCCGACTCTCCATCGCTGGGAACTGCCGCATGTGCCTCGTCGAGGTCGAGAAGTCGCCCAAGCCCGTCGCTTCCTGTGCCATGCCCGCGCTCCCAGGTCAGCTGGCCCCTTTGCATTTGGTCGGCGCTTTTCATGTTCCTGCGCGCTGTTCTGATATTGAAATGAGGGTAATATTGCCATGTTGGTCTGCTGCGCTTGTTTATTAGCTAATGTTGTGTGCCTCAAATTCTCAGATCCATCAATTTCCTAGGTACCTCACTGCCTCAACAACTTAGGGTTCTGCGTAGATTTACTTGTGTGATTCCCAAACCGTTCGAAATGGTTGGAGAAACTAGATACCTCAAATCGCTATAACTTGGATTAGTGAATTTTGGAGCACTGAATGATCACTTTTGCTGGATTAGGGATGAAGATTAAGACAAACACCCCAGTGGCAAAGAAGGCGAGGGAGGGTGTCATGGAGTTCTTGCTCATGAACCATCCACTGGACTGCCCAATCTGTGATCAGGGTGGGGAGTGCGACCTCCAGGATCAGTCTATGGCATTTGGTGCTGACCGTGGTCGGTTCACTGAGATGAAGCGGTCAGTTGTGGACAAGAATTTGGGTCCCTTGGTTAAGACAGTGATGACTCGTTGCATCCAATGTACAAGGTGATGTTTTTTTTTTTGCATGTTGATAAATATCAATTATTATCGTTTCAGGTGTATCCTTTTTCTATGTGTATTCTGCAAGGACTTCATTCTTTAAGCATTCTATCTGATCTATTCATGCTTCATTCTACTGGTTTCTTAATTTGCATTGTCATCATGTGCAGTACAAAAATTTGTTCTCTCTACTCGTGCAAGCTGTGTACCTTGGCTGATATGTGACAGTATTTTCTTTTCAAATTGCAGGTGTGTCAGGTTTGCTACTGAGGTTGCTGGAGTTCAAGACCTTGGTATGTTAGGTCGTGGCAGTGGTGAAGAAATTGGAACATATGTTGAGAAACTTATGACAAGTGAACTATCTGGAAATGTTATTGATATCTGCCCTGTTGGGGCTCTTACATCCAAGCCATTTGCATTTAAAGCTCGGAACTGGGAACTGAAGGGCACCGAGACTATTGATGTTACAGATGCAGTGGGCTCCAACATAAGAGTTGACAGCAGAGGACCTGAAGTTATGCGCATTGTTCCACGTCTCAATGAGGTTTGTTTATTCTCCATTTCTCTTACAATTTTGACTCTTGTGTTTGTTTTTTTGGTTGGTATTCATGTGAAGTAATGTTTCGTGGTGTTGTCTTGATTTCATTTAGTCTGCTATTATATATTTGAGAAAACAAAGGTTATTATCATATTAGATGTCAATATGTGTAGTTGACATCACTTTCCCTGTTCCTTGCAGGACATTAATGAGGAATGGATATCGGATAAAACACGGTTTTGTTATGATGGTTTGAAGAGGCAAAGACTAAATGACCCTATGATCCGTGGTCCTGATGGCAGGTTTAAGGCCGTGACGTGGCGTGATGCTCTTGCAGTTGTTGCTGAGGTTTTGCATCAAGTTAAGCCGGAAGAAATAACTGGAGTTGCTGGAAAACTTTCTGATGCAGAATCCATGATGGCACTGAAAGATTTTGTTAACAGACTGGGTTCAGATAAGGTCCTCTGTGAGGGAAATGGTCCCAATCCTCCAGCAGATCTGCGATCTAACTACCTAATGAATACGAGCATTGCTGGGCTTGAAAAGGCTGACGTCTTCCTTTTGGTTGGCACTCAGGTAAGATTCTCCTCAGTGCCTAGTACCATTTTCTTCATTGCTAATTGCATTTTCTGAAATATACCATTATATAGTATTTTGTTTAATCACTGTCTCTGTTGTTGATACGCTTTTGCAATAGCTATGTGGTGCTTAGGAATTTAAATGGAGCTGATATTCTTGAAACAAAAGCTATTGTTGATTTCAATCTTCTAGCATACAAAGAACATTATATTGTACTAATTTATCAGGAAAAGTTATAAATTGAACTGGTTAGTTTGGAGTGTCATGTTTGTAAGTGCCACTATTGACTTTTTTTTCCATGTGCTGCCTTTTGGACACATCATGCTGATATGAAGTTCTGTTGTGAACATAATATTATGATGACACGTTCTTTTTTGTGCCATGGAACAGCCAAGGGTGGAAGCTGCTATGGTTAATGCCAGGATTCGAAGACTGTTAAAGCAACACAAGCAAAGGTGGGCTACATTGGTCCTCCAGCCGACTTTAACTATGACCATGAGCATCTTGGCACAGGGCCACAGACCCTAATTGAGATTGCAGAGGGTCGTCATCCTTTCTGTTCAGTACTGCAATCCGCCAAGAACCCTGTCATCATTGCTGGAGCTGGATTATTTGAACGGGAAGACCAAGATGCCCTGTTCTCAACGATTGAGACTGTAGCCAAGAAGTTCAATGTGACGAGACCAGACTGGAATGGCCTTAATGTCCTGTTGCTCCATGCTGCACAGGCTGCAGCTCTTGATCTTGGGCTTATTGCTAATCCTGCCGAGAGCATCAAGTCAGCAAAGTTCTTGTATCTGATGGGAGCTGATGATATAAGCCTGGATAAGCTTCCAGACGATGCATTTGTTGTTTATCAGGGACACCATGGTGACAAGGCTGTCTATAGGGCCAATGTTATTCTCCCATCTTCAGCATTCAGTGAGAAGGAAGGCACCTACGAGAATACCGAAGGATGCACCCAGTGGACCATCCCAGCTGTTCCTACCGTTGGTGATGCTAGGGATGACTGGAAGATCATCCGGGCTCTTTCTGAGGTTGCTGGGGTTCAACTGCTTTACGACAGTCTCTCAGCTGTGAGGGACCGGATTAGTACGGTTGCACCCAATCTGGTACATGTAGATGAGAGGGAGCCATCCACAATCTCTGCTGAGGTTAAGCCGCCTGTAAAGCAACAAGTCAGCTCGACACCATTCAAAACTGTTGTGGAGAACTTCTACATGACTGATGCAATCACTCGAGCTTCAAAGATAATGGCCCAATGCAGTGCAACCTTGCTGAAGAAGTGAGACTTGCGCACCTTCAAGCTAATCTTCAGCAAACAACTTCTTAGTCCCTTTTTTCCATGCTACGAGTTTCACCATCGTTGCTTTGTTTTCTTGGGAGGTTGGTGTATAATTTGGACTGCCTCTAGATTTTCAGAGCAGCAAAACCTGATCAGTACATTTCCGTGTTGTGTATGAGAAGCAGAGCATACTCAATAAGCTTGTTGCCCCCATTGAATCACACAAGTGCTACAAGCAAATGATTTTGCCATTTTGTCCTCTCTGCTTTGTTGTAATATGCAACTTGCGAATGCTAGCAAAGTACACCATTTCTTGGTCAACTTGTTGCCCTCTCCGCTCGAGGTATTTTTTTTAGAACAGTCTTGCTATTGGCTTGTTCCACTTCCACATAATCACGTTTTATTATAGCATTTGACAATATAACTGAAAGATGTTTTGTGTTTCCTAACAAAAAAACCACTGTTCATAGTACCTTGCTGTAACATCTGAAAAATTCTTTGAGAGAACTTAAATTTTCTTAGCAAGAGTTTGCCGGGTAAGACTACTAGCAAATTAGCGATAATTCCTTGGTATAGAACTTTCCATAGAATGGCACGCTATGTCTTGAACTTGCTAGAAATTCGAGAGACAACATCAAGGCAATATAAGCGTATGCCCACTGTATTCAGGCGCCACTCGCATCCTCGTCCGTCACTTCTGCAGAAACGACGAGCATTAAGACAGCGCTCAGGCCGCGCCTTATCCACCTGACACCTCGCCCGCTCACGCTCAGCCCCCTCACCCACCCAGCATGGTCCTCCAGCTCCACCGCGCCACACCGACCATCATCTCCCCACCTGCCGCCCGCCCCTGTCACCTCCACCTCCACCTCCACGGCGCCAGCGCGCGCGGTCTCGGGCACCTTCCCGCGTCGGCGTCAGAGGCCCGCGCGCGGACGGAGTGGTGTGCCACGTGAGGCGGCAGGTGCGGTACGACGAGGACGACGAAGAGGAGGACGACGAGGAGTGGGGCCACAACGAGGACGTCGCGAGGATGGAGCGGTACACCGAGGACGCCCGCGACCAGGCGCTCCTGGTGAAGGCCCGGGTCGACGACGAGGTGGAAGTCGTTCTCGTCTTCAGGGTACCCCGACACTGGCCTAGCTAGCTCATTTTAATACGCACAATAACGTTGTGTGGCACTGGGGCGCCCTGCACTTTTTCCTGAACTGCCACGATTCGATGGTGGACGCAATGCGAGTGCCTAGATTGTGGCTGATGCGTGATCTCGCTGTGTCGCAGGGCTTCTCGTCGAGCTTGAGCGGGGGAACGGCCGCGGATCCGTCGAGGAGTGTCCTGCCGGAGAGGGCGATCATACAGTCGGTCGACGTGGTGAGGGGGCCGTTTGACCCAACCAACATCGAGTACCTGGAGAAGGGTGTGCAATGGGACGACTTCAAGAGCCGCCTGTGATGTGATGTGATAGCACTAGCATAGCACGACAAAATGCACGGCAAACATTCTTCCGTTGTTCTTTAAGACCAAGCATTTCATCTGTTTCCGACTGATCAGGGGCACGCAATGGTCGTCCATCCAAACCCACATGGGGCAAATGTCTTGAGCCCACCCATAAGATTTTTTTTTCCCCGGAAAGAAAAGAAACCCATCTGAACCCCGTGCAGTGCAAAGGCTTACCAGGAGTTTAATTTGGGAATACAAACGTCCCACGCAAGTAAAGCACTTCGATCGAACAAGGCGGCAGTGGAGCCCTCACCGAAGCGGCAACCTGCGCCGCAATTCGAAGAAATGGCAGCGAAGCAATTCGCTCAGTCCGGTCCGCTACCCAAATTTACATATTCTTTAGCCAGAGGCTTCGCGGCGATCCACACCCAAAATTTTACATATTCTTTAGCAAGGCTTGGGATACATACTCCTAAGCACGGAACGGAAGGAAAAGAAAGCCCAAGCAGCTGAATCTACCTTTCCTTTACTTGGCCAGCTAGATCACTCCCATTAGTCGTCATCATCTTGCTTTGGTTGCTTGCTCCATAAAACAAAAAAAAAAACAACACAAGACTACAAGCCAACGAGCACAGTTTCCTTCTGAACCCTTCCCAAGTCCAGGGCTCCAAACCTCGGCTCCTGCTATCTCCAGCGATTGTACGTACGTCCCATGGGGCTCTGCGCGTCCATGTTGCGATGGAAGGCCAACCGACGGCGGCAGCAGCCTGAGCCAAGGCGCGGCACGCCGAAGGCGCTCTTCGTCGTCAGGAACGACGACGGCCGGCCGTCCAAGCCAGAGGCGCTCGTGTTCCACCCACCACCGCGCACCTCTGGCCGTTCGGGGTTACAGTCACAGAAGGCCGGCAGCGGTAAGCCCGAGAGGCGCGGGTGCGAGTACTACGACTGCATGGACGTGCTGGGCAGGAGGCTCCGCGCGCCGCCGCTGCCGCCCAGGCTCCCGTGCGGGAGCACCAGGAGCGTCGCGGTGGAGCCGGTGGTCACGGCCGGGGTGAGGTCGACCGTATCCAGGGGCACGACGACGGCGGACGTGGGGAAGAAGGCAGTGGCAGCAGAGGGGTGCAGGACGCCGATGACGCCGAGGAGGACGCCGGTGTGGCAGCGGAGGATACTGATGGGGACGCGGTGCGAGCTTCCGCGGTTCAGCGGGGTCATACTGTACGACGAGCACGGCCGGCCTCTGCAGAGCAGCTCCCAGAACAGAACCGACCACCTGATGAGCAGAGTAAGCAAATATGATTCCAAGGTGATACTGCATTTTCGGACGTTGAATAGTACATTCATTTTCAGACGTCTCAAAAATCGAACTTGTTTTGTTTTCCAGGGCAAAAAAGAAGACTGCCAGGACAACTACAACTCTCAGGGACCTCCTGTAGTCAGCTAGTCACTTGTTATTATTGCCTCATTACTGGTAGCTAGTTGCACCTTTGCAAGTGCTTCCAGTAAATTAGTCACTAGTATTTCTCATGTAAAGCGTTAATCATCGAAGACGTGGAGATTTACGTACCGACGCAGCAACATTTATCCATATCATGGTCAGTTGATCATCCTTATCCCACAATTTCGTTTTGTTGCAACTTAATGGGTGCATCGAGCAAGCACCTAAGAACACGGGACTCATCCCACCGAATAAAGTAAAAACATGACTCTCATTGGGGCAACACTATTGAGATCACCAAGGCAGTAAAAATCAACCAAAGAATACACCTATACTCTTATATCAACCGGAGACCAGCTCGTCCACGCACAACACAATCGTGTTTAAGGCCAAGACGGCCAAATAAGCATGTTTGGAAAAAGACTCGAGTGAAAACTGCGTACAAGGCCTCCAGGGTAATTCAAATGTAAAAAGAATGAACATTCTACTGCAATCACACGTGTGCTGCGGTTGTACATGCTACGGTCCAGCTGCGGCTGTCACAAACCAATCATTTCCATGCGACCGAGTCGATCTCGCCCCTTGCGGACTTGTACAGCTCTAGCCTCTTGACCAACGCATCCCTCTTCTCCATCAAAGCGGGGTCCTCATCCAACATCGCGCTCAGCTGTTTCTTCTGGATTATGAAAGCAAAGCAAATGAGGGAAGGATAACTCTATTCAATGTCCAACATTGCGCTCAGCTGTTTCAAGTTGTATTGCATAAATTGGAGTAATAAGGAATATGTAAAAATCTTCCAAGAACCATTTGCTAACATGAAACAGTCTAGACTGGATTAATTTAAGATAATGGGGAACTGAACGCTACTCCCAGGTTCTCTGAACCCAGTGACCAGCTGATGGCAAGAACAAGTATACAAACTACAAGAAACCAGGGCTGTCTACATATCAAATTCAACAAACTGATGTTCAATAAAATTTGTTGTGCATGCGCAACCAGTGCGACCTTACAGAACAATTAAATGATGTGAAAAAAAAGAGTACTCACTCAAAAACCAAGATTTATCTACAAACACAAACACCTGTCTTCAAATTCTGTACAAAACAATGTAATTAGTCAAAGGAATCAAGGTAAACATACCTCCTTGCTTCCCACATGAGCATAGAAACGGTTAAGCAAATTTTTTTTTGCCTCTTTCACTTGACAATGTACGATGGCTTTCGGAATTGTGTTCCTCAGAGTCTCACAAACCATGTTAATGTAAGATGACACATTCGATCCTGACAAGGAAAAGATAAAAACAACAATCAATCCATAATTAGTGGTACATCATAATGGACTCTGTTACATAGTTATTTTCACTGGCAGCTAATATCAACACAAAGCATGACAAATGCAGAAACTAAACTACATGATGAGCTAATACAAAGGACCATGGTACACAATCATGTATTTATGTAGAAAAAAAAAAAAAGCAAAATGCCACGCTGATTGCTTCCTGGGTAATAATCAATATCATATTCTACAATGCACTGGAGATATAGAAGTGTAGTTACAACCAACTGGGCCAATAAAGTACTTCTATTTTTTAATCTTGTGTTTCTAGTGATGGATAAGAGATAAGAAATTAAGAAGTAGTTGCACATTTTTGCTAAACTAGATGTCCTTTTTCTACAAATCTACAAAGAGAGAACGGAAGGTGAATTTACCAATTCTTCTGAGATGATTGTCCTGATATCTATCGCTCACTGGAGTGTTCTTATCTGCTGCTTTCTCTGGTTCAGTAGGAAGTTTACGGAAAAAAGTCTACTGTTAGGTAGCTGGCTTCCATCTCTACTAGACGAAGAACAGTCTTTCGTCCGTCCTCGCGGAATCTTTCCAGACTATCGTTTGCAGCAGCAGCTATATCTGACTGAAGTGTTGGGAATCGCTTCAATTCCTATGATATCCAAGACAGTATGAGATTAACCAGCAAGAAAAACAGTAAGACAATATGAGAAACAAAGGAAGGTACAAAGAAGGCAACCTCAGTTGCCGCAATAGATCTCCGAACAAGCTCCTTTAAGACCAAATGGACCTGCAATATGAGAACATCATTAGGGCTTCTCCAGTGGCAAACAAAAGCGTACCCTGAGCTGGCGTGAGAGCAAACCATATTGAATCAAACTACTGGAATATTCAATCCATGAGCAGGTGAGAGCAGAATCAACACTTATTTATGAGTCGATGTAAGTGCATTAAATATTATTTTAGCTGCCAAAATTGTCCACAGGACTACATCAAGACATGGTTGCCCCGTTTTCTTCCCTTACCCAATCTAATTATGGGGTCTACTTGTTGAGTGATTGTTCACGGGCAATTTTTTTTTTATACCAGGGAAGTGCACATGATGGCATTGAACCGATGCAACCACCACTGATGCCCTTAACTGCATATAGTGACCAAGACCCTGTGAAATATAGCTTTGAATGAAATTCAAATGACCAAGAAAGCATGGATATTGACACTTTCCTTCATTAAGCAACAACGTAAAAATTTTAATTTAGTGTCAAATCAACTGCTTGTACTTGCTTCCGTCACATTTCAGAATGTCATGCAGTCATGGTAATAGTGTGCACATCATATGATTTTGCAGAAAGGTTCCAAGAGCCCAAACGATGCCTATTTTTTCTCATGTGCCTATCTAATAACAGTAACATAGCCAAAGTTTTTACCAACAGGCAGGAGTACATGGACACCAACAGTCATGAATTTAATGGGTACACGAATATATAATATCAGATATTAGGATATGAAATTACTAAATGTATTCACACACTTATGCATCAACAATTGAAAAATGAACTAGAATACTACAAGGAGATATGCATCAACATAGAAGTCATACCGCATCAACAGAAGCTTCAGCTGGACCCTTAAAGTAGCTTAGAGAACTATCTATAAGCCTTCTGTATCCTTGCTCAGGGGCAATCAAGTGGGGCTGGTAGCCATCAGCCTCTGAAATAACCTTCACGAACATTTTGCATTGAAAGATGTCGGTCAAATGGAAGCTTTTTCAGTGCTGCAGGTAACTGGTTGTCAAAGACACCATAAATCCGATCTCCACCAGGTCGCCTGAGAAACAAGGTAGTAATGATCAAGTGTAAGTTAATCATGAACATCATTCCTTAAAAATGTTGTCTCAACAATACATACAGACATGATATCTTGTCAACATATATCGGCAATAATCATGGAAGCCATAAGAACATTACAGAAAAGGCCAGTTGAATATCTTACCCGCCATCTAAGTGCTCTTTAAAGACACGGTCAAATGCACGACACATATCCAAGATTGTGTACAACTGAGCCTGCAGATTATGGGAACAATATGAGAGACATACAACATAAACAAGATTTATATAAATATATAAATATATAATGCACAGTGGCATACTCCTGCAAATAAATAATGCAGCTTGTGCCAAAAGCCACCGACAATGCATATGAATAATTCTCGCCACAACAAAACAGAGATCATTAAAGAATACAGTAATTCTTACCCCAGCATCACCTCCGATTGGCCTACCAAGCTTATCCAACTGGGCTTCTATTTCATCAATTGTTTTGTTAATCATGGCTATAATACTTGGAATTTTGGCCCTGATGACAGCCTCTAAATGCTGGATAAATAAATTGAAACACATCAGCAGTCAATATAAGAAATTCAAAAGTTTATGGTTCAAAGCATGCCACAGCAGCAAAACGCCCTCACCTGTGACAGAAGCTTGGCAAGATACTCTGCACCCATTTTATGTGCCAAGTGACCATATTCAGGACTACTCTCAAAGTACTCTTTTTCTTTGCGTCTTGCTGAGAGCATATCAACATTCTTGTTGATATCAGCTTGTGAGCGATTGACAATTCCAACCCAGGGGTGTTGTAAGCGGTATTGCCTCCCTTCAAGTAGCTAGGATTCCATGGAGAGAGGAATTTTTAGTGCTACATACATGAAGGATGAGGAAAGAATAATTGAAAAGTGCCATACATCAACAGCATTGGTACCCTTGTCCATCAAATCAAGCTTTGTTACGACTCCAAAAGTCCTGTCACCTTAAGATGTTAAGAGAAGAGGTTGTTAATATATGTGATTGGAACTGCACTGATTATTAGGTACGCCAACAAAATGGTTTATTGTAATCCTGTCTAATGGAAAGTGTGATTTCAAATGCTCTAAGAAGAGAGGGGAAAAAAAAAATCAAAACTGCACCTGAAGGATCAACATCCCTAGCAAGCTTAATAGCATCTGATGTTGCTATATCTTGGTTAGCTGGGGAGATAGCCAGGATGATGCAATTTGGCTGAAGTTTCCAGACAAAAAAGAACAGAAGTAAAAGAAAATATTAGGTTTTAAAAATATGTGGCAAATCATAAAATAGAGCACATGATTTTCTGATCTAGACATCTTGCTATGTGACTAGAGTGAAATATACAAGTATATCTGTAAATTCATAGTGCCCAGATCAGGAAAAAATAGTGCTCACAAAGTCAATGTAAGCTAAAATAAGGATAAAACAGGAAATGGGCTACATGTGCCACAGAAAATTCAAGTAACTCAAGTAAGCATACCACACTATAAGTTTATAACTAACAGCAAGCAAAAACAGAGATGATTTTCTTTACCTTGTCAACGTAAGACCGAACCATGTTTTTTCAATATCTTGAACAATAGATTCTTGTTGCCCCTCTGTATTAAAATGGTGAAGGTACCAAAGTTAAATAATAGAAGGTACGGTAGTAACCAAAACCAAAGCAACTAATTCCTCAACTGAGTCATTACCTACTGCGACCTTTGTCAGCCCAGGAAGATCAATAAGTGTCAAGTTAACAACTGCAAACAGAAATTTGACATTAATCTACAGACAGTTCAAGGGATACGAAACATAAATGTACTCACTGCATATAAAACTTCAAGTGACGTAATAAAGCTTATGTACCAAGAACATAACAAGTTATAGTTCTTTTTCCTTTTTGGTACTTGTGCTTCAGGAACAAGAACCAGAAAGAACCATGAGTCTACACATGTGGCTATTGCTTTGAACCATACAAACACCTTGAATAGAAAACAGGACACAATATGTTTGCACAATCTAGACCCACCAAACATCGCTTAATTCAATAGTATAATGCATAGAGAATTTAAGAGTTCTTTTATTACTCAATCGTGAGTAAAGTTAAACTGAAGTTTTAGTGCACAGATGACTTGTACTAACTCACCACATTATTCTGATCTGACCTCTGAGTACCCAAAAAATCAACAAACATAAACAATATTTCAGAGCATTGCATATGCCAATTCACATGAACACCTACAATATCTATAGGTTTTACTGCAGGAGCAAAATCAATGAAATCTTCAAATAAGAAATCAGTTGAGTCCAAAACCAATGTCAGAAACTCTAGGTCCACCACACCTACTACACATTAGTTGATATTATCTTTCATCACTTAATGCATTATTTATATTACCTTTAGTCGCATTAAATAAGGTGTCCTAAATCTTAATGCCTAATCTCATATATGTTGAAGCTTGGAATAAATCAACCAAGCAAACTTCAGAAATAAGAAGTTCAAGACAAGAATCAATACTTACCATGTGGTGAATATATACTCAAATGGATAGGAACATTTGAAATAGCTTTAGTTTTCCCAGTTATGCGATCTGTTTCATCAGCAATCTCTTTCCGCACAGCAGCTGCAATTATATGGATATAACAATAGTTTAACTAAACATATCCAGCAAATATACAAAGATGGAAAGAGAAAATCAATAACAAATACTCTGGCATCTCATTAATAAAACATGTGGAAACATAAATAACTATCAAAGCTCCATCAGTGAACTGGTACACAGATATTTCTATCATGAACTAGTCACTTCCTATTGGCTATCGCACATGACATTTCTCACTCTGCATTTCGTCCATTTTCGGAAAAACAAAGCAACTAAGGTAGATTAAGGCTATATGCAGTGCTAATATTTCTTGAATGTGTTGTGCAATAGTTTACATCTCACTGGTTATAAGTGCAGTTTGAAAAGGAAACTCCTAATATGCTCTGTTGCTCTTAAATATCATGCCATGTTAGCTACTACTGGAAGCATGTAATAGTAAATAGCACCATACATCAATACCATAACTCATAGAGCATGAAGTCATTTAAGTACATAGATTTCATCCGATCTTTGGGAAGCCGGATGATGCACAAGGTTCCATGTGTATCCGTTTTATTTAAGTCCAACCATAAGCTTCCCAACAAGCAGACAGTTATCTAAGTACACTTCCCTAACACAAGTGAAGACAGCAAGTAAATTGCTGAGATGAATAATGCAGAACGTTCGTCTTACCGAAGTCGGTGAACCGCTTCCGTGGGGCGTGCAGGAACTCAGCATACTCGTGCCCACCATCTGTCTTGTGGAGCTGCAGCACTAGAGGCCGCCTCGTGACAATACCTAATCAAACGCAAACTGAATCCTTAAGCACCCGAGCGGACCCAAATCGAACAGCACGCGCGTGATCTAGCGGCAGCATTACCAGATCCACGGGGCAGGAAGTCCCTCCCACTATGCTCTCGAGCACCGACGACTTCCCGGAACTCTGGAGGCATCATCAGAAGAGAAAAACGCAACCAAACGGTAGCGGTTAGCGCGCTGGCCAGATCTGCTCCTGAGCACGGCGGATCTGGAGGTGGTGGGTGGAGCGTACCTGCCCACCAACGACGGCGACGGAGGGGGAGCGCCTCCCAGAGTGAGCCCTCGCCGCCGGCGCCGCCTCCATGGTCGCCGAGGACGGTGCACGCGCTGGATCCGGTTCACCAGCCCGATCAGGCTCCCCATGGTCGCCATCCTGGGCGAGGCCGCACGCGAAGGTTCGCCCGCGGCTCTGTGTTTAGGTTGCGATGCTCGTCGTCGGCGAGCGGCGGTGGGATCTATCTAGCGAGTGGGAAACAGGAGAGAATCGCAGGAGCGACAGATTTTAAAAGCGAGCTTGTAGTTTTTGCTTGCGAGGTGCCGACGGTCGGGGTCGGAAACTGGATTTTGCCTGGACGCGGCGTTCGAGCTCCGGTGCTGGTGAGCTGAGTCTCTGTAGGTGGGGACACGAAAACTGTGGGGCACAATAGCAGTGGGAGAGTTTGTTTGAAGGAACTCCAGGTGGGGCCGGCCGTCCAGTTGGTATGGACGTTTGAACGCGTTGAGGACGTGCGGGGGATGGGCTCGAGTGCACCGGGGCTATGGATCGGGAGCCGTTGGATATCGGGAGTCTTGGCTGGACCCTCCTGGTGGCTGGTGCCGTGGTGCGTGCCAGGGTGCGTGAGCCTGAAACTGACGCTTCAGCAACAGCCACGCTGAAGCTGGACTGCTCGAGGCTGGAGCGGTGATGCGGTTGCGACAAAGCTTGATGATGAAGGACTCCCAAAAAAAAACTTGATGATGAAGGAACCTCTAGGTGGTTATTATGGATACATTCCAGGAAATGTTACTGTCCGTGATAAGGCACTCCAGTAGTCGAGCTTACCAATCGACGTTACAGCTAACAGTCATTTCAGTAAACCGCTGCAACTCTGAGTGATAAGAATCATTCAATTTCACAGGAGTTACTTGAATCAATTTAATGTCACAGGAAAATGAAGGATTCCGAGAACTAGAAATCTGTTCAATTTGACAAGAAAGACATAGAATTCAGAAAAAAAAATTCTGCATTTCAAAAGGGAATGCTGAAGTTTCTAATTCAGCATGTTCAGACTCTTTGGCGCCGATGAAGAAGCCATGCTTTCCGAGCACCGCATGTACTTACCAGTAGGCAAGTACGGAGTATAATACTATACAGGAGCATTTGCAGCAAAAGTGAAATGTAGAAGAGGAAAGTCTGAAACCAGCGTGTAGGAACATGTATGACAGTACAGGAACACACTTCAGAGCACAACTTCAGGCAATTATTTTACTAGCATCTAATCAGTCTAGTCTAGTAACAATCATCCAGAAAGGCCTGACCTCAACAGAGTTGGACATGAGTGTGGGACGGCTGCTTGTTCCATCAAATCAGGAGTTTTATTAGCGAGTCTTTTGTACAATGCGTAATTGGGGCATGCCCGAGATCATGTAACAAAGTGGCTGCCTAGCTTCACATGGGGCATTGTCCGCTCGGGTTCATGAACCAAGTCCCTGACTTTGTAACTTCTCTGGTCTCTGGCGATTTGCCTAGAGCCAATGGTTAATGGAAGACAAGATCCTCCTTACCAAAAAAAAAATTGAAAATCATCCAAGAGAACTTTGCAAGATGCCGTGAACTATTTTACTATCTCAACCGTTCAAACTTTCCACATACTCAGTTTCCATTGCTCGACAAAATGAATGCCTGGAATGGGATTACAGGCAGCCTTATCTCAACCGTCCAAACTTTGCACGTACTCAATTCCATTACTCGACAAAATGAATGCCTTGAATGGGATTACAGGCAGCCTTATCGCAGAAGTATTTGTGCCAGCCTACCGACTGTTGTTCAGCCATTTTCAGCTAGAGCTCGTATCAGTTGTCACCATCGCTGGGCGAGAACTAGTATTCGTGCCAGCCTACCGACTGTTGCCACAAAACAAACAAAAGCCATGGCTCGTCGCCCTGTCACGAGCCCATGTGAATCGTGCTTCATTATTGCTCGTCCTCTTCCTCCGCCACGGGTTTGTTATCGTTGAGCATGTACACAGCACCAATCGACCATACGACTGACACCGTATCGCTCTCACCATGACACATCCATCCTACGTTGCTCAGATACGGATACGAGTTACGTATCGGATACGCGGATACGCTATTCTCTACCCCTTCCGTCCCTAAATAGATGTCATTCTCGCTTCCTGCGAAATAACGTTTTTCAACCGCCGGTAATTATATATTAAAATATATAAATATTTATGCTAAGTAATTAGTATCATTGAAAAGATCTTTAAGTCTAGTTTTTAATAAATTTATCCCAGATAAAAATGTTGCACGTATTTTCTACAAACATACCAAAAGTTGAGAAAATTTGACCGCACGCACCCCATAGCGACATCTAAAAGGGACGGAGGGAGTAAAAAATAGTGACACGGGGATACACCTAAGATATATTTTTTAATATTTATAACTACAAATGATTAATATAAAATAACATAATACTAGTAAATAAATGATTTTAACAAATTATTAGTAAAACCACCCGCTTGTACGTAGGATAATTTAATGTTTTGAGTGTAGGTGCATATACTTGTACTGACAAAAATAATGGAATAAAGATGTCATTATATCATATTGGAATACATGATGACGATTGAACAAAATACTATATTGTGTACGTCAGCATGAGAAAAGCAGCAGTGGGGGGCTTCTGGTGCTAGTTCATGCTACTTCTATGTGGTCGGATGGACCTATTTGCCTTGTTGGGCCGTATCCAAACCAGCACCAACGTATCAGATACCAGTATCCATGTCAATACGTATCCACAATTTCTAGTACGGTCTAGATACTCCCTCCGGGATGGTATTAGAAGTCGTTTTGGACAAGGTTTGGGTCAAACATCGGGAATATAAATCATCAATAACTTTTAAGTTATTGAGTTTGTAAATGTAAAAATTATATGAGTAGATTTGTCTTAAAAATACTTTGATAAAAGTATACATATATCACATCTCCCTAAATATTTTTATAATAATAAGAGGTCAAAGTTGTGTTTTGAAGACCGTGTCATTTGTCTAAACGACTTCTAATACCATCCCCCTAGGGAAAGACATATCCAACGCTGTATCCACGGAGTATCGGATACGGGATACGGACCCCCTGGAAGTATCCGCGCATCATAGCATCCATCCAATCGAAAGAATGTAACAGAACATTAGACCACACATTCTCGATTTCTACATTCTCAATTTTTTGTCACATGATACGCATTCTGTAAAATAAAGCTGGGCACTCTACCAACACGGTTTACTTTACATGAGAATGCTAATAAAATGAAAGATTTTCTCGTAGTTTGAACTTTAGACAACAGCAAACAGCACAAAGGAGGTTTAATATGCCTTCGTCTATTTTTCAGTTACAACACTTGTTATACACAAAAAGAAAAGAACATTCAGATCTTACTCAAATTTTTTGATAACTCAATATTGCAAAGAGACAAGGGTTTACACTTTACAACAGTGATGCAGCCCCGAATCACAATTACATAATTATTATCAGATATTTAGATAACATATTGGTTATCATTATTTGACAAACTCTAGGTGCTGCAAACCGATAATTTGAGATCACCAAGCACAACAACAAAGACACACAACTGATACACTACATGATCTGAGTAAACAGATGGCACACTGAAGCTACATTTGGTGGTGGCTTCATTTCAACTTTAGAAGAAACTTGCGCCTTCTACCTTTGGAGCAGAATATTCCTTGAAAAGTGCCACCAACTTATGGGAGCAAAGCCATATGACATTAGACCTTTGGGTCGCAAGAACAGCAACCGGTATATCTCATTGTTGTGCTCTGACATGTACTTTCGTACCGAGATTCTCAGCACGACTCTTGAATTCATCAAAGTCTGCTGGCGGCACTTGTATGCCAACTAATACATTTGCTCCAGTTTCACCCTGCACAAGAGAATTAAATAAGATGATGAAATGTAGTATATAACTGCAACCCTTGTTGGTTCATATACAAGTAATATACACGTCTCAGAACAACTTCAGCAAGGCGTATGCTTATTTTTCCTCATGTTTGAAATGGAAAGGGGCATATGATCATTTGAAGAGCAGAGATGTTTTTTCCTGTTTAGGTTCCGGCTTTCAAAGTAGAAATAATTCATCATTTCAAATTGTACCTGTGCACGGTAATGGAAAAGGCTGATGTTCCAACGAGGGCTGAACAGCGTCCAAAAATTTCATAAGGGCCCCAGGCCTTTCGGGGAAAATGAACCGTAAACCAGTTCATCGCTTATTTCTGATCTGCCTCCAATCTGAACAATTGATAATGTGAAATCATGAATAACGTAGCAGAATATTTGCTAATTTGCACAAAAATGGACTCGAGGTAAGTAAAACAATTTTGATAGGCGTCCTATGTCACACAATGCAGATACAGTCAATTGTTGTCATATTAACACTGAAAATGAACTAAAATTACAATTGATCTCTTTGAAAAAATAATTTGCAACAGCTATGAGTGTTAAAGATGCAACTTACAAAGTATCTAAGGTGGTCCTTCGCCAAATCATTGTCAGTAAGGTTAACAGTCCTCAGTTTCGCAGATTCCATGCGATCCACCATTGCTCCAAGCTCATTGTCAGTGTAGATGCCAACACTGTAACAAATAATAACCTAAGCATCTAAGCAAAACCGTTGCTGTACATACTAATAAAAAAATCTCAGATAAATAAACTAATCTTAGTCAAGGTAAAGAATTTTTTGGTAGATTGATATGGATACATAATTAAAAAGAAAAAAAGACAAACTTGATATGTACCTGTAAAGAACAAGGGCATCTTTTGCATTAGAATCATATCTGTATTTGAATTCAGTAATATTCATCCTGCCAACCTGCAGAATAAGAAATCATAAGACAGGAAATGGATCTTAAACTTATGTGTTGGCAGAACTACCTCATAAGGCATACCAATTCTGTAAATTTTTTTGAAGCTTCCCTGCTCCTCTGGCAGAAATGTAGCTAACACTGCTTCCCGTTTTCGACCAACATCAGCTAGCTCGGTTACTAGTCTAAGCCGGTCAAAGTTCATATTTGCCCCACTAGTTATTGCAACCACATTTTCTCCTTTCAAGTTATAGTATTTGCAGTAGGCTTCAGCCCCAGCCAATGCAAGAGCACCAGCAGGTTCAAGGATACTTCTTTTCTCCTCAAACATATCCTGCACACATGAAAAGACATATTTCATCACCAAGGATATAGAAGGAGCAAAATGCACGTACTGCAGCATGGATGATAGGAGTATGAATGTAAGATTGGGATGCAATAGACATTGCATAATATTTACGCATCCTATATGTGTAGCCCCCTAGATAATGTTTTGAACATGTAACTTAAAAAAAAAAAAAAAACTCATGACTGGGTGGTTTATACTGACAGAACACTACAGCAGAGAAATACTGGTGCAACAAAATTACTATCTTACTTTTCTTGGACATTGTATACTGAGCTCAAAGTGAGTTCAGACTATATTTTAACAGTGTTCAGTAAAACACCCATATATATAGTTCTCACCTTTATAGAAGCACAGATAGCATCTCGACTGACCATAACAACGCCATCTACTAGCTCTCTGCACAGGCGAAATGTTTCCTCCCCAACAGTTTTGACAGCTACACCATCAGCAAACCCACCAACATGCTCCAACATGACCCTCTTACCATGACACAAGGATAATGCCATTGCATTTGCATCTGAGGGTTCCACTCCAATTATTTTCACCTGTACAAAGAAAAATGTTTCAAAAACATTCTAAAGAAATATCAGCCTGACTAGAAACCAATGTAGGATCCAGAAAGAAATTACATTAACAACATTGATCTAATATGAAGTGATTCAACTTTAAAATGAAGTTAAAATATCAGGGCCATGCCAGTCTCCATGAAGGCGTGTAAAGAAACTTTGTTGTCTTCAGCATAGGATTTTTAAAAGAAAAAAAGAAATGGTAAGATGGAAAGCAGACCTCTGGGCGAACCCGTTTTATATAGGCAGCAATTCCAGCAATTAACCCACCACCTCCGACAGGTACAAATATTGCATGCAGTGGACCTTGCAGCTGCCGGGCAATTTCCATGCCAACAGTTCCTTGTCCAGCAATGACATCAGGATGATCAAAGGGAGGTATGAATGTGCGGCCTTCCTGCTGACATCGTAATTTTGCGTATGACTGAGCTTCATCATATGAGTCCCCCTCAAGGACCACCGTTGCACCCAACCTCTCCACTGATTTCCACTGGAATTAAGGTGTTATGTTATTATTCAGTTAGAACTAAAAGTAAACTGAATCATGTAAAGGGCTGTCTTAAATTCAGCATCTAAACATCAGAAACCTTGATTTCTGGTGTTGTGACAGGCATGACGATGACAGCATCGCATCCCAGTCTCTGAGCGGAGAGAGCAACACCCTGGGCATGGTTTCCAGCAGAGGAGCATATGACACCCCTCTCTAACTGCTCACGGGGGAGCTTTGCCATCATGTTGTATGCTCCCCGCAACTTGAAGGAGAACACCTGTACACCAAGCAAACAAAATATGAGGAAAGTAAAGAAAATATAGAGGTAGAATAGTAGTTTTCAATGAATTTGAAATAGCACATATAAACACTAAATACAGTAAAAATAAATAAATTAGAAACCTTATCATGTATAAAACGTGTGTATGGCAAAATAATAGGTAGGAAATTATCTTTGATATGCAAATAACGTCCTTCCGTTATGGTTTTTGCTGTTGCTAATAGCAGAGAAAGAAAAACATATATACAAGACCAGGTACAAATTCTCAAGACCCTGAATATGCAGTTCACAAGTCTAAGCCTGTTGAGCTTTGAGATTCTAAAGAAACTAAAGCTCCTATAGACTTGCAGAATCAAGTTTCACAGACTCTGTAAGCTCCTATAGAAAGGTTTCAGCACTCCTAGTGTCAGCGATAAAAAAATAACAAGTCAAAAGTGCAAAATATCCAGCACGTCTATTCTCCTCGGAGAAAGCGTGACAAGAACGTATCAAAGCCAAAGTGGAGAATTAAAGCGAATGTCTGAGTACCTATCCCCATGATTCTGCGAATCCAGGCATCCCGTTGAAACCCGGCGAACAGTATAACACGACAGTACCAAGGTAAACCCCAAATTCCCAAGATTATGACACTGAACAAGGTCATTGGCGAAGTGCAAATCTATCGCACAAACACAAGTAGAATCTGAAACACCTAAACCTCGGCATCTCCAAGAAATGGTGCTGTTTTTGGAATAAAAGTACGCAAATAACCACGTCCACGAAGGCAAAGCCAACCAAAAAAAGGTGGCGGGGGTAAGCAAACGAAGGGCTGGGCAAATCGGCGTCGATTACCGGCTGCAGGTCCTCGCGCTTGATCCAGAGGTTGACCCCGAGGCGTTCGGAGAGCTTGGTGGCGAGCTGCAGCGGCGACTCGATTGCGACGTCGTACACCTTGGACGACAGCACGCTGGTGAGGTACTCCATCGCGCCGGGGCCTCCCTCCTTCCGCCGCGGCGTCCCCGAACCCCTCGGCATCCGCGCCGCGCTCCCGGAAGCCCGCCACGAGGCACCCGCTCTCCCGCTGCAGCGATTCCGGCACCACCCGCACCATCGGCGTCGGCGGCGGCGCCGGGACGGCCGCGAGCCCCGCCTCAGCGGCCGTCGTCGCCGCCGCCGCCGCGGCTACGCAGGAAAGCCTGCGCGCGTCCCGGCGCAGGAGGCCGCGGGGAAGGAGGCTGAGGGCGAGGCGGCGGTGGCGGCGGCCGCCATGGTGGTGGTGCCCTCGTCGAATTCCTCTGTCTGATTTGTTTTCCTCTCGTTCGTTTATGCGTCGGGTAAAGCGTAATGCGCGTAATGCACTAGTGCGTCGTCACAAAGTCACAGGCGCGGGATGATGATATGTGATGTGGCGCGGGGCAGAGGAGGGGCCTGGGTCGTGGCCCGTGCTCGTGCTCGTGGAGGCCGGGGCCCGCGTGGGATCAGGACGTCAGAGGATCCCCGTATCCGTCCGCCGACTGCGCGCGCGCCACTGTCCCTTGGCTTTTCTACCGTCGTTTTCCGCACTTGAGCCGGGGAGTCGGTCATGCTTAACACGAGCTCGACGAGACCGGGCCGTCGGCGGCACCGCGAGTACTGCCTGTAAAAACACGGCGGAAAACAGTTTCAGCGTCGACGACAGCTTTTGACTACACGGCGGCGGGGTGCTAGGATCGTAAGGTAGCATATGTACTGTTCCGTACTAGATTTGGCAAAAGCTCTACGCCGCTCCAAATTATAGTTCACTTTGACTTTTCTACGTTTATACACCTCAGTTATACACTACTCCCTCGGGATGGTATTAGAAGTCGTTTTGGACGAGTTTGGTTCAAAACATCTAAATATAAATCATCAATAACTTTTCAGTTGTTGTCTTAAAAAATACTTTGAAAAAAGTATCATATATCACATCTCCAAATATTTTTATAATAATAAGAGGTTAAAAAGCTGTGTTTTGGAGGCAGGAGGTATAAACAACTACTAATACCATCCCTAAAGTATGTATGCCTGTAGATCATGAAAAGCAAAAGCATCCTAGTTAATAAAACGACTTTACATTTGGAATTTGGAGGGAAATACTAGTACTCCCTCTGTTAGTCTCTGATTAGTCTGTTCCAAATTGGTCAGACGTTTTGCATAGCTAGATCGTAAGGTAGCATATGTACTGTTCCAAATTGATAAAACGTTGTGCATATAATTCACTCACCAAAATACAACCGTCTACGACGCAAACTAATCCAAATCAGCTTTTACTTATTCATTAGTTATTACAAGCTGTTACATGTGACCATCACGTTTGCCTATTATACTAGCATTTTTTGGTGGATGGCGTTTTGTTAAGTTCAGGTTCGGATGGCCGTTGCCTCTACCAACAGAAAAATCGAATGCAAGATGATAAGATTGACGAAATCAGGTCTGAAAAAAACAATGATACCTCTCTTTTTTAGAGTAGTACTAGTAAAACAGTACACAGAGGAAGTGATCAGACACTTCAGCCCTTTGGCACGTTTTAAATGGTTGGTGATGGATAAAGGGAGTGAAGACAAAAAGGGATGCATTTCGTCCATACCCGATAGCGTGATGCTGTACTATACGCTGAGGAATCAAAATTTAGCATCAATCATCACAATACTATGCAAAAAACGAAAGCATATGGATTCCCTTGGTAATGATAGTTTTAAGTTGAAGAACAGGCAACAGAGTGAATATAAGGTAATCAGTATAATGCGGACGGCAGGCGTCATCTGTGGCAAATTTCTGAGAAATATTCTTGGTTCTTATCCAACGCAAGTCGCAAAGCAAGTACTATATGTAAATCATATGAATATATGTTTGCAACTGTGATGCAAATCAAATATAATGCAGATTTCAACTCAAGGAATCTTCGTAAAATTTAATGAGAAAACCTGTGGGAGCTTCTCATCTCATCCATAGACCTTTTTGGCCTCATTGTTTTTGCAACAAAAATATTAAGAGCACATCCAACTAATCTGACGAACCAGGAGACGAGTATAGGCCTCAATAGAGTTCTCATCCAGATTTTGGCGCGGTTGGAGGAGCAGAAAGCAAGAACCTTTCTGACCTGATTTCGACGTGCAACGGCCAATGCCCGAGGCGTGCACATGAAAACAAGACACGCATCCCACGCAGGCACGCAGCACAGCAAAGGAGGACCACATTGCGGCTCCAGGTCTTATAATTCAATTTGGATGCAACAAACTTGGCTCAAAGCACGAGCCTTATACGACATTTGATTATGATCTCGAAACAGGGAGGTGTTTTGTCTGCACAGTGATTAAGTAAGCAAGATACGGTGTGGTCTATCCTATCTAGTATCTACTACAGGTAAAAAATCAGTAAAAATAAATGCAGCACGGCTGCCACGAGGTATTTCTATACTCTACCCTGCAAAGGTGCACAAAATCAAAAGCACAAATGACGGGTGTATTCCAACGGTGTAACCTTACTTATTTTAAAAAAAACTCTTTAACCTCTTGGAGTTTTTAGAGGTCCAAACACTTCATGATTTTTGTACAATGTATTAGGTGTATTTCGCTGCAGTCCAAACTCTGAGCATACATCTTAATACAGATTGTTATTTGAAGAATCTTTTTCTTAAAAAGCGATGATCAAGGGTAGTTCCATGATTCCTTCATCAGATAATAATGCACGATACAGTATGATGACAAAAATATCACTCCAACGTAGCCTGATACAACTACAAGTGTTTGGCATGTCAGCAATGGCATTATCAGAATGCATCTCAGTGACAGATCCCTCCCCACCCCACCACCACCCCACTCAAAAAAGTTTGCTGCTGGGTCCATCCCTAATCTCAATCAATTCTCCAACTGAATCTGCCACAAATTTTGCAAACCATGGTCTAAATACTTTACCTCAAAGAACTTGACATTCAAATTCTTTTGCAACATCATCAAGGGCAGCAGATGTTGGCATGCTCCTGCGATTACAACAATGGATTATCATAAATAGCATATCAGTGCCTAGAAATTTTAAATATATGTAAGATCGCCAGGTCGGACAGCTGCATACAAGCGGGGGATGAAAAAAGTTGGCATTAACAGAAACTTTGTTGCAGATGGTATTGTTGTGATATGTTAAGCAGATTTATACCAAGATGTCATATTAGCAGAAAAAGTTGACCAGCTTACGCTTGGAGCCTACAGTGAGAGTTTTACAGTAACAATAGATATAGATGTCATATTAGCAGCACAATATGGAAGAGATTTTTACCTGGCAACTCCCTTCATGTTACGACATCAGCATCTCCATCAGCTGCAATGCCAAATTCAGGGGGCACAACATTTGATGACTTCCCAAGACCCATCCGTTCAACCAACTCTTTTACATAGGTGAGGTTAGGATCCGGATGACCACCTCCATAGTCCTCCTGCAAAAACAATAGTGATGAAAACCAAAGTCTATTAAAAAAAAAAAAGACTCGGCCTCATGGAGAAGACAATACTAAGACTACATATGAATCGGAATTGAAGTCTACAGTAGTTAATATGAAAACAGTATACAAATTACAAAATAGGGTTAGAAAATATAAGGGGATGGATAGTATTCTAAATCACCTGAACAGGATCTTTTGAGAAATAGCGGCCATCACCAGAGACAACAATGGTTGCCTATAAGAAAGGAAAGAAGACGACTAATGAGCAAACAACTGCAGAGAGAGAACAACAGAGATCACAAAAATTTTGGCTATGGTAACTACATTTCCCATTTACAATTTCAATGTATACATGAAAACTACACAGTAATGGTATTTTTCTGATAAGCAGGTTACCTTTTACTTGGTCCGCAGGGAGGGCATTGAATGTTGATTGGACAAATTTCTGCATGAGGCTGGTAGAATACAGTAACCTGGTAATATTAACAAAAAGATTTTATAAGAAAAAAAACATAATCAATTGTACTATGCTACACATGAAACCAAGTATTAAAGTAACAAAGTATCTGATGACAAAATCACTTGCATCTGCAATCAGTGATCATTCATACATTTTCCTTATGCAGAAGTAAACTCATCCCGTTTAACATACACTTGATTAATTCCGATCAAGGGAAGGGTAGCTAACTAGGAACAAATGCTCTGCCCAGCATCAAAGAACACAATGCATGTGTATAAACACTAGCAGTTTTCCAGTTGGATATAACAAGAACATACCTTATAATAGTTAATACAGATAACAGATATCACTGTTTTCGTTCGTATTTTTTTGCCAGTTCATTTGCACTGCTGCCTTCTCTTTTCAATCTCCATATCAAGGAAAATCAATATTGTTTCTGTGGCATAGTTTGGCGCAATGCCTTCTGTGATCATCCTCCTCAAATACTTATCAGCTTCCTTTAGTCTACCAGTTTTTGCATTAATATTGATCAATGTATTAAAAGTAACTACATCTGGCTTCATGCCACTTCTGATGATCTGCTCAAAGAGGCAGCCTGCTTCTTCAACCTTTCCGACCTTCCCCAACTGATTGATCAAAGTGTTATACATGACAATGTCCATGTAAACACCTTTCTTCGACAACCGATCCATAATTGTGCTAGCAACCTCTGCTTTCCCCATCTGGCCAAGACCTTGAATGATTAGATTATATGTTGCTACATCATTAGGGCAGAGCTGTCCACCCCTCTCATGAAGAATTGCCCACACCTGTTTCAAATAGCCCTTCTTGACAAGCGAGGTCATCAGTGAATTGTATGTATAACTTGTCCCTTTGTTTCCCTAGATTCGTAAAGATCTCAAATAACTTGCAAGCAACACTCAACTTCCCTTTGGCTAAAAAATTGACAAGTATGTATTGATCATGTCAGCATCAAAAAGTCTTGGCACCCATACCTTGCACCCTCTGCCCACTGTGCATTGTAAATACAGCAGAGCTGTTCAAACTGTCAGCATGTTTAGCAAGATGATCAAGTGTGGTGACAGTGACCAATCATCCTTGGGATCACTATTTGGGGTTCCTTCATCAGTACCTGTATGTCCCACATGGTTAACCAAACTCATCACATCATCCATATTACCATCAAGGAAAACAATGGTGTCCCATCTTTCTCTCTGCCATGAGGTCCTTTTAAGGCAACCATCATGTTTGATTTCCACCTAATGGCATCCGGCAATACAGTGCCATCCCTTATAAACTTAACTATTTGCTCTTCCAAGTCCCAACGTTTACTCTTGTTAAAACCTATTAGCAATGATGTTATTGTAACCAAATCAACACTGAAGCCTTGCTGCTCCATCTCCTTCACCAACTCTACGGCCTCTGCAACTTGGTCCCCCATTCCCTCCTTGCAGAACTCCCTCACCATGATACTATAAGCAATTCCATCCAACAGTTGCCCTTTCCTTCTTAGCTCGTAAAAAGCCGACATGCTGCTTCTGCCCTCCCATTCTTAAACAGCCCATCTATCACAGTGTTGTGTGTGCTTGCTGAGCATTGGATTCCATCAGCCACCATTGTCTCAAAAACCATACGCCTCATCAAGCCTCTTCGCTTTAAACAGCCCATCAAGAAGTGAATTGTACACCACCACATCAGTCTTCACCCCACTGCTGCCCATCTCGTGAAACACACGCAGTCGTCATCCATCGAAAAGCCTTGCAGCACCCATTCATGACTGCTTGATAAGTGAAGACATCTGGCTCAATTCAGAAGATTTCATTTCGTCAAAGATCACCAAAGCATCAGGTACCCGTCCACCAGCGACAAGCGCCGGATGACTGAATTATAGGTGCATATGTCTGGCGCAACAGGAGGAGTGGCGGCCTTCATAACTGCGAAAAGCCTCAGCGACATACCCAGCTGCCCCCACTTGCCAAACGCGTGGATGCATATGTTGTATAACCTCACATTCGAAGGGAGGCCCCTCCTCGACAATTCTTCGAACACATAGCGGAAGTCATCGCAGAGGTCCTCCTTGGATAAGGCGAGGAGGAGGCGGTTCGTGGCCCGGGCGGGTGGTGGTTGGGAGGCGATGGGGAAGCAGCCTGCGGATGGCGGGGACGGCGGCGATGAGGTTCAGGGAGGCTATGAGGGAAGGGAGAGCAGCTGCGGCGAGGCGGGGAGGAGGTCTGGCGGCGAGGCGTCAAGAGGGAGAGCGCGGCGTCGAGGCGCGAAGCGGAGAGGAGACATGAGAGGAGGGGCGGGGAGGAGGGTGGACGGGGACGCGGAGGAGAGCGCGAACGGGAGGAGCGCGTCAGGGCGGCAGGGAGCCGGCGGCGAGCGCGCGGAGGAGGACGGGGAAGGTGGTCGCGAGGAGCGGGGAGGCGGGCGGCGTGGCGGCGAGGGAAGAAGGAGGAGCTTGGAGGCCGGCGGGAGCGCCGGGGTGGCGGAGGATGTGGAGGTGGACGGGGGGCGGCAGCGGCAGCGGCGCCGCGGGCAGCAGCGCGGCGGGCAGGTGCGGCGTGGTGAGGAGGTGGCTCGCGAGGCGGGTGGCGAGGAGCGCGTCCGTGAGGCTGGACAGCGGCGTGGCGGAAGCGGTCGAGCCGGCGGCCGATGGGAGCGGCAGCGGCCAGCCCGGGCGGCATGCTTTGCTTCCTGTGAGCTGCGACGGGCGGGCCGCGGCGGCGTGTACCGGCGAGCCAACAAGTCTGGGCCAGTCTCGCAGAGGCGATGAAGTGGGGCCCACAGTACCGATCGTGCGTTTTTTGCTTCTGGCACAACGCAGGCTGGGCCGGTGGGCTGTGATAACTTTTTTAACGTGTATAGCCCGTGGGCTTATCCTGAAGGGCCGAAAAAACATACTACAAAGACTGCTTACGGCTGCTTGCTAGTATATTCATGATTAAAAAAAATCTATACCTACTAATAATCATATCTATATCTATATCTATATCTACTAATAAAGAGAAAAATTTCAGTCCCAGCCTCCTTTTCACCGGAGCTTTTCAGGCTTTTGACCCACCTCCTTTTCACGGGCTTTTCTTCAGGCTTTCCCACCTCTTTTTTTCCACCCTTAGGAGTTAGTAACCTTGAGTCTGATGCTTACATAGCGCCAACACGTTTTTCACCAGCCTGTCCCAGACCGTGCCGGCCTGCCCCAGACCAACGGATATAATTATCCAAATCCACCTCTCCATCCTCTCTACAATTTCCAAGCGAACCACGTTTTTCGGCGTATCCAAATCCGCCCTCGTGCGTGTGAAATTTGTGCTTGTCTTGATTCGTTTTGATTTTGATTGGTCAGAATCTTGCATCTTGCTTCCGTGAATTTCCAAACCAATCTTTGGCTCACGTGATTTGTTCTCTCAAGCAAGCTGGTTTTGACTAGCAAGGTCACGATGGCGGAGGTGAGCTTGGCAGGCAGCAGGTCCATGGAAACAGAATGTTTCTATTCAGCTTCTAAAAAATGATAACTGAAACGCACACACTCAGTTACCTACATGTCTTCAGTTAATTTTGATTCTCATCAGTTACCTTTTGATGTAAACTAATTAAACATATTTATATGTTTTATTTGAAAAGAATTTATTTTGCATCCATGAGCAACACAATGGTATATAGAAATAACTATTCATAGTGAGATCATGGCTACATGAAAGCATTAAATAATTTATAGACAACCAAAAAGACTACAAATCATGCAAATACGTTTAGCCGTGTGTGTGTTGTAAATTTCAAAAACTGCGGGACAACGGTTGTCTCAGATGTTGTACATGCCATGAGTCGTATATATAGTGATTTAATTCATATGGTGATTTAATTGGCGCTTGGAAGTTGGGACAGGAAAGGTTCACTCTTTTGGAACAGTAAGTATGCCAAAACGAAAATGTTCACGATCTATCGTGGCTGCCCAGCAGCGGCCCTACTTGGCGTCCTTTGTTGATCCGTTCGTTGGGGCGTTTTGGAGTCTATTGAGATGAGCCCAAGCTGGACCGACAAAAACTAGGCTTCGGCATCATGCTTGTCGATGAGGATCCGACAACAACGTGAAAGGCGATAAGCGGCGACAAAGGAGGCCAAGGACATGGAAGTTGTGGAATAAATTATGTATCATTATGTATCGAATAACCATACGGGCATATTTCCTAGTAAGAAAAGAAAAGAAAAATCATCCTCAGCACTCCTCCAGATCCTCATGGCAGCAGCATCTTAAACTTGTATAGTTGCGTTCTGCGATTCCCCTCTTCTCCTCTGTTGCCCTCGATTAAGATTTGGATATTTTTTTGATTTGTCGGGTTGAGTTGCGGTGGGGCCGGGCGGTTGGGCACGATTGATTTCTATTTGACGCTGTCGATTCTTGTTCGAATTGAATCGCGGGAACCCGGATAATCGAGAAAGGAGCGAGGATGCGGCGGGCGATTGTACGGCGAGAAGGATCGGAAGGCGGCACCTTTACCTTGTGTTTGATGGCCGGAACTCACGGATACTCCATCATAAGGTGAGCTTGTCGGCGCGCTCACGCAAACAATCGTCAGGTCGGAAGACTCACGGCGGCCGGCTGGGCGGCGCTAAGCGGCTTACCCGGTTTCATGCGCATCCGGCGATGCGTGGGTATCCCGTTCTTCTGCGTCGACCTTTGGCACCAAGATCATGGCGCATCCTCGATCGATGATCCGGGGTGGAATCAACTATCGGCGTCAGGGATCGGACCATCACTTTTGAGCGTCACATCAAACTTTTCGGTTTTTCCAACCTACATCCCCGGGTCGGTGATGTGACGGGCTATTCCATGTGGATTTTTAGAACTTGAAATCCTCAGGAAGCGAACACGGTGGGTACCCTGGGTGTGGCGACTCCCTTCTCCTCCTTTCGTGATTCGGGGAGATGTCCTACGGCGTGCGGCGATGAATGCATCCTCGTCGGTAACAAGGCTGGCTGCCCGCGGTGGCGCCACCTTCATCTTCGACACAAAAGGGCATGCGTGGAAAGAATACGGTGATTGGGTGTTCCCCTTCACCGGCCATGGACACTATGAGGCCTTTTACACGTGTGCCCATAAAAAGTTGGCGGATCTACGTCTGCCGAGTTTAGTTTTATCTACGTGCCCGACCGTTTTAAGTTTTGTCGCGGATGCCGCTTCCGTCCATCGTCCGTGTGATTTCCTCCGTTAGGGCGGACTGACGAGTGGGGGGCCACCTAGTGAAAAGACCTGGCTGCCCTTTCTTTTCTCTTCCCGTCACACGGACCCGAGACCTGCCCGTTCTTTCTTTTCTCTTCTTCCCGACACCGAGCGCTCCCGTCCCGTCCTCTCTGTCCTCGAGGAACCCTGCAGGTCCGTCTCCCAGGTCGGGCGTGCAGCAGCGGCGCATCTGGGCAGGCGGGCGCGGCAACCGGGCAGGCGCGGCCTCGCGCGACCGGCTTTCAGCACAGCCTCCGGCGGCACGCATCCGGCTGGGGCGGCGGGCGGCGGGCGGCGCGGCAGCGCAGGAGGCTTGGGCTTCGGCTCGTCACGGTCGGCAGGCACCGGCAAGGCCGCAAGCAAACAGAGCTAGCAGCGCCGCCGTCGTGCCTTGTTTTGCTTGTATTATCTTGATAACGCAATCATGACACGCCGTCGTGCCTTGTTTTGCTTGTATTATCTTGATAACACAATCATCCATCATGATGTCACCGTCAATTTATTGCCGTTTTCTTTTATCTTTACAAAGATAAATACAGAAATACAATGCAAATACACTGGGTGCAGCACACCTGGCATGTCGGTGACTCGGGTGACCCTACTACCTACTGAGAGTCTGAGATCAGTAGTTCTACTTGCCAAAACCAATTTTCACCCAAGCCAAGTGCATCAATTTTCTTTAGGATTTCTTTGTAAATCATCTGATTGCTTGAGCTTTGTAAATCACCTGGTAGCCGATGCCCTATCTGTTTTGCCGTGGTAATTGAAGATTTATGGGTTTTGGAAGTTGTGATATATTTACCTTCTTTGTCCAGCCGTGGCAAAAAATGAAAAAAACATGTCCAGCCGTGGGCACACATTTGTTCAAAAAAAAAAAAAAAAAACATGTCCAGCCAAATTACAAATAAGTTGGGCACACAGGTCACGTTGAACTTTGGGGCTGAGGGTATTTTGTCTTTCGAAACTGAAGTTAACCACCGTTAGCTCCATTTTGTTCCGCGCGAAGGACATCCAAGACAAAACGAAAATGAAGTTGGGTTCCTGGTCTGGTTATTGATAAGCTGCTGCAGAATCTTGTTGTTCCGCACAGCTTCTGATTAATCTATGAAAACTAAGAAATAAGTTGTGCCAAACAGGACCATAGTTCTTCAGGGACCTCTTTTTTCGTTCCATGTTTAGTTTTTTCTTATTAAGTTATTAACTACTATGCCTTTGTGTTGCTGAAAAAAATTTTATAGTCATGTGTGCTGTGATTTCATGAAAGTCAGGATAAAAAAGATTTCATGAAAGTCATATGGTGCACAGTCCACCTGCAATATTAGCTTCTGCCTATAACCCTTTGCTATGTTGAATATCTAATTAACAAGAACCATTTGTGTACGATAATTTGTCGGATTCTTTTATGATATTATCCACTGGTTTGCCACCCCTGATTCTCTGAACGATTCAATATGGTGCTTGATTTTATTATTATTATTATTTTGGCACAGCCTTATCGATAGCAAAGGGAAATTAAGATAAACCTGTTACTTTAAAGTTTTCTTTCAGTGATCCTGCCCAACTGGATTGCTTATTTGACTATTCTCCACAAGTTGCTAAGCCTGCTATGTTCTCCACAGGATAATCAGGAAATATTTTGGACAGCCTAGCTAATGTTGGATGATTTGATGACACCATCAACGCTGAAGCGTCGCAAACTGCAGGTTTGTGATGTAACCACCAGTAGCGTGGTGGTGATCTTCTAAGTTGTTTATTCCCAGACCTGAAGCGTCGCAAAATAAAATCTTTGGCCACGCTATCAATAAGCTTGTCAATCTGCTTCCTTGGAAGATCCGAGAGAAGGATTTTCTGCTTCATTGACATTGTTCATAAAGAAACAATCAGCTGCACTAGATGTCTAGATAGTATACATAGATCTTACCAATTCTTAAAGGTAAACAGGGAATAATTAACCGTATCTGCGAGATAGGATTAGTTATTCTGTGATCGTGGTCTCCATCCATCACGATCCACCTGTGCTGCACCTGCAACAGTGGTACGTAGGAATATCTTCTTTGATTTCTAGAGCTGTATGGTTCACAGCAGATCCTCCTCTCAAATCTTCCTTACTGCCTTGTGAGCAAGATGGAGTACAGGAGGCTGTTGCTTATATTATTAATAATTTCATCAGTGACACCCACATTTACAGATTCATTGGCATCCTTTGGTTTCTCTGGAAGCGAGAAACGACCTCCGTTTCAACAAAAGGAATGGAGTGTGCAGCAGGTCCATCATAGAGTTCTTAGTGAACTACATATCTTTGAGAAGGTCATCAAAAGATGCCTCCTCAATCTGGCAATGGATTTGGTTCCACTGCCCCTCACACCTTGCCTCTGCAAAACCCCTCTTCTATTTTTCTCTGCAGGTAGCCAGCGGGTAATCTTGAGTCTGAAATGCCCCATAGTGCTTCAGACGACCAAGGTACTACCAGGAGGTGCAGGAAATGGACAAGGCTCCCAGGCTCTTGTCCGATGCTACTGATCTGCATTGCCTTGAGGCTATGCTGTGCTACCAAGAATCGGTTGCCCAAGCTCTAAGCAGCTCCTTGGCCCGCGGCGCGAGGCTTGCCCGGCCTACCGGTCAGCGTGCATGTACGGAGTCGGTTGTTGATGAAGGGCGATCTCTGGTACGGAACAGGCCAACAGGGATTCAGTGATACGACACTGGCGCCGTATTGCATATCGTGCCTGCACTGCGGCTGCAACGTGTGACGCCGGTGCTGGAACAGGATCCTCCTCTGTCGGACGGAGGGCGGCACAGTCACAATCGTGGTCTACCGTGTGCTACGCACTCGCTATCTCAAAAGAAGCGGCGTTATTTGACGCGTGCCGATCGAGCTAGCTTTTGGTAAGTTTGTAGAAAATCGCGTCGCGGCGATTTAAATCTTACAAAAGTAGCGTTTGCATTTACTGGGCACTTAAAGATGACTGCGGGCTGATCGCAATTACTGCAGCGTAAGTAGTTACATATATTATAATATAGAATTACAGCGTGAAAGCGATTGAAACACGAGAAAGAGGCGAGAAGGTATTTTTGGAGGACGGAGGGAGTATTGCGTGGTGCGAGTGGTAAGAGCTCACGAGACCAAGAAGGGAGATCACTTGGTTTGAATCCACGCGCGCCGTGTGCCTGCCGGGCCATTTCTACCCAGCGAAAATATTGAGGACTTCACGACTTTTCATTTTTACAATGTCGTCTTTCTTCATACAAAAGTAAATGTCTGGATGATTTTGAGAGTGCAGAAAACATATGACATTCGAGGAAACTACCAACGATGAAATGTGGGTCCTAAAAGTTAGGAAACTTTGTAATTGATAGCTGCGTTTGAGAATTATCTTTGTAGAGTCGTATCATGCGAAATAGAGAACTATAGCAAAGCTCAATGGCCGACATGTCCTAGATTTTGCATTAGAAGATGAACTATGAAAGAGTTTATTGTAATACAAGCTGCACCTGTGTACCGAAAGCGATGCCGGTGATGAATGAATGCGCAGAATCATGTACCGCTGCAAGCTAGTAGCAATGTAGCATACCATGTGTGTGGTAACTTACCGCAGACGACATTCCGGGGACACTTATCCAAGTTAGGTCGTTTGGTGCAATCATGCGTGCTCTCGCCGAAATGCGCACCACCAAAATGCATGGAAAGATTATTAAAGAACGGTGAGTGTGGAAGAAGAGGCGGAAATGAGGCCGGTCGGGTGATAAAGCTGATTCCAATTCCATCCCCGGCCTTTATCCCGGCTCGACGCGGTCCATATAGCCGTGCACGACCACGCCCACCAGCCGGGTCCCAACTTGTGCGGGCCACCGACGCGCCTTATTCGAGTTTATTCCATGACCAATCGTGATCACGACGCCCGATCTCGATCACGGCGCACCTCACTTGCGAAAGTACGCCGCTCCACTACGGACGCATCGCCTTCATTGATCTCTCACCGTCGATTTCCTCCGTGCGAAGCGTGGCGCTACTCCGCAATCCTCAGTAGTCAAGATACGCGCGGGAGAAACTGGCGCGTGCGCACTACGCAGTGCCGAGTTTCGCGCTTTTTCCTCAGCGCGGTTACCGCGGGCTACTGTAGATTTGATGCGATGGCCGAGGGATTCGCCTCCGTCGATGCTCGCGCGCGAGTTTGGCGGCGCGCACGCCAGAGAGTGGGCGACACGCGGCATCATGCTGCTGTGGCGGATCGGATGCGGTTGGATCGGAGATTGGCGGTACCCGCTGTCATGTTACGTGCTCTTACTGTTCCGTACTCCGCGATGTTTATTGTTTGGCCAGATATGAAGTATGAACAGATCGAAGTCAAATGACCGAACACGTCACGGCCAGCACAGGTGTAGTTGAAGCTTCTACCGGCACAGAGTGGCAGTTGACGCTTGAAAGCAAAGGACTTCAGGAAGTCATCCAGGGAGCTTAGGGCACTCACGTGACATTTATTATAGATTTAAGAATGTGTTGGTATTAATATATTGTGGGCTTTTTAATTCTTTGGAGTCTTAGATGCTTACTATCTCTCTTTAGTCTTTCTACTAATATAATAATGTCGCATGACAGTGATGCGAGTCGCAGAAGTAATGTATCGCGCGGCGTGTCGATAGTGTCTGCCAGGCGCCGAGAGCGTGTGGGCGTATCATCGGTCGGGAGAGCTTGACATCGTGCCCGATGGTAATCAGTATTTCAAGCTGGCGAAGCCGATAAAGCTTTGTCGAGTCGAGAAAGCTATCTTGGAGACGCGTTGGTGACTCGCACTTCGCTGAGACATCAGAGCCGCGCCCGCTTTGGCCAGGGATTATAAGCGATGCGACGTTTCCTTTGCATGTGGTCAGCGATCCTGCTATGTAATATCGAAGCCGTAAGTGCTTGCCGGTCGAGGCGCGGTACGTGAGTCGCTATGTTGGCTGCTGAGTTTTTAGCATGTTTGTTTATGCGAATACTTTCTTTGCTTCTTTTTAATGCAGATGATACACAAATCTTACCAGCGTATTCAAGATCATAAATTTAAACTCTATGGTTGAGTGCATTACGTGAGTGTCCTAGAAACTCTATGGTTGAGTGCTGCGATTGTAGAGTATCCTTACAGATACAAAATATTAAGATATAGATGAGATATGCATATAGATAGCGAATACAACATAAGATATAGATATAGATATGCATATAGATAGCGAATAGATAAAATAAAAATATTAAGATAGAGAATACAAATAGATAGATGGCAAAGAGATGGATAAGTAACATATACCAATATACGTGATGATGAAGTAGATTGAGGGGCAGTCGAGAAAAACAATAGATATAGTGATACCAACCGGGTTATTACTCTCGGTCTAATGAAAGTAACACATGTCACATGCAGTGAAGATGCAAATTTTATGCTTTGCAGGTAATTACCCGAGTATAGCGGTGCAATAAAAATAACAGACCTCGCTGAGATGATTTTTGAAGGTGCATGTAGCGTGGTTCTAGACCATGGTCACGATGATCGAGTGGCTCGTTTGGGGGCCTAAGATGACCTAGCTCAAGGGACAAGACACAACAAGTATACCGGTTCAAGCAAATGCGTGCCCTAGTCGGTCGAGGTGACTAAATCCGAGCTCGAGCACCGTAGAGGTGGCTACAAAGCAAAGTCGAGAGAGGGCGAGCTCGTCTCTATGATTAAGGCAATGCTGCCAATATCGGCGTGGTGTGTGTGTTGAATGCTAAAAGGTTGCTGAGATATTGCCTACCTTCTCCGTTGGCCAAGGGGTCCCTTTTATAGTTGCAAGGGATGTACATAAGGGGCGTAGGAGGGAGAGAAAGAGAGAATGAATACAAGAGGCGTGCACATGTTGTAGCGAGCTGCTCTTGTCTTTGCCTAAGTAGTTGTCCTCTCGGTAGGAAACGCGTTCAGCGCGTAGGAATCCGGAATCGGCTCGGGCGAAAGCTTGCGCAAGCATGTGCCATGACGGTAGCTCTCACGAGCTACCCTTCTCGTGGATGGCGGTGCGGCGTGCCGATGACGCATGCTGCGAGTGTGCGCAAGGTGAAGTCCCAGCGTTGGTTGAGGTCATCACGCGTGCTATCATACTGGCACGACCCTCGGCGGCCGAGGCGCACTGAATGTCGCGAGAGGCGTGGCGGCGGTGCCGCTGCAAGCCGCGCCTCCACGCTAGGCGTCATTACTGCGCGTAGTCATACATGGCGGGAGGCGAAGCTTCGGCATCCTAGCGGTAGTCGTGAGTCATTGGCGGTCGGCGGCAGTACACTCGCGGCCTATACGCAGCGTCCTGCACGCCTATGGTGCTCGAGAGTTTTCAGCAGGAACTATACGGTGGACTTTTCTCCAATCCTTTGGCCGAAGATATCGCGGCTGCCCGGTGACTCGATCAGACTGTCTTTCGCTCACCGAGCTCTTAAGCTTCGAGCATGAGCTGCGTGTGAGTCGAACATCGACTACCGGGATCAGAGGTCGTGGAGCTCGGACTGAGTGGTCCCGGCCGAGACTCCGTTTTGAAGCCGACCATCTCCCTTCGATAAGTCCGCGGTTCAGTGGAGCCTGGCCAGTCTTATGAGAGCTCCACGCGATCGGCTTGGAGCTCATGAATTAGCGCTCGGGCTTCGCTCTCGCGCGCGAGTGCTCTTTCGCCTCACGCGCTCGCCAGCGCGAGTTGGCTGTGGTGGCCGAGGGAAGCTTGTGGTGGATGAGCTCGCAAGCTTGGAGCTTCGCTCGAGGCAGTGGCTCAGTGGGCCAAGCTCCGAGTTCATGAAGGAGATTAATCCTCGTGAGGGCAGCTTGGGCGAAGCGCGCGCTTTCAGCCGCAAATTGTGCGCCGTATTTTGGGTACCTCACGATATTGGTACTTCAGTGAGTGCATAACTCCTAGGTCGGTCATCGCCAATAATTCATTTCCTTTGTTCTCCTAGGCAAAGTCAATTTCGCTGATTTTGCTCTCACCTGCTTTGAGCGTGAAAAGATAGTCATATATTCATTCATTCAAACCATGTTTCACGGTGCTTTAATAATTGTCATACAAGAACCAATCACGAGTTGAGATCAGCCATGTTGCTCCCTTTCTTGAGTGCTCCTTTGTTACTCCTCTTCTTGAGTATCGTTTAGTGAATTCATTTTGTGATCGCAGCCTCCTTCAGTCGAGCCGCATGGGATTTAAAGTCTACATGCATTCATCGAGTGAAATTGAACACTTTCCCTTACTCAAATATTGTAATGGAAGATTAATGTAATTTGAGCTTATACACGTTCTCGATGAAAGCATATTTTAACCAGATAGAGCCTTTTAAACACTAGCGTCGATTACATAGACAGGTATCGACTATGCTGGTCAACCCAATCCTCCTCTTTTATTTGAGAAATGCAACATTGGGTAGAGATGGGTTTGTCATTGGGTTAGTATTATCATCTCGTTCCATGACATCCAGCGAGAGTACCTACCTTAACGGTGGGCCAAATCTTTAGTCAACACTTGCATGTTTGCCTTCAACCTGGACTCATGGTTTGCTAGAAAATTGCTAACTCACTGCTGAGGCTTAGAGTGACAAGGTATGTCCCAATAATCAATTTTCATAAAAATTTGGGATTGGAAAGCTACAATTTATACCCAGGGTGCAATACGAGCCTCGATCGACGTGACCCTAACGAGACTTCAAAGCAAAACAAATAATCTTTTTCTATAAGACATAACCTGTTGTCTGCCGTGCATCAAAAGCGAAGTTTCATAAATATTTAAGCCAACCATCCCTTTGCTACGGTGCTTAGGAGCCCTCCTTTTATAGGTTGTTGTACAAGAGGATCACCAAGTTCTACGAGATGCGCTCTCGCAGACTCATGAATAATAATCCACTTAGACCTCATACCTAAAACCAAGGGCAAAAGAGATGAATAGAATCACCGAGAACCGCCTTGAGACATCTGAACGAGGCTAGCCCAGAGTTTCACTAAGGTACCTTTACATCTTTTGGCCCCGACGCCAACACGAGCAACAGAATCATGGAACCGCTGGTACGTTGGGCATTAAAGGTTAGCCCAATAGTGATTCACTAAGGTCTTCATCTTTGGCCCAGGCGCTGCTTTCTTTCTTAGTTCTTAGTCCTCAGCCAACCCTTGCTCCTAAATCTTGCGTACGGACCAGTCTTGGACACTCGGCCATACCTTTGTCGTTTGGACCTTGGATGGACCCCATGCTCTCGGACCTTGGATGGACCCACAACTCTTGGACCTCTTGGCCAAAGCCCTACGCTCGCGGACCTCGGCGGACCTGCGCTCATGGACACCGAACCTTGGGCGGACCACTCTTGGACGCGCTGGCGCGGGCGTCTTCTCTTGGACCTCGGAGCTTGGCTAGACCTCCGACGCTCATGGACCTGCGGCCCGGTGCCTCTGCTCTTGGACCTCGGGACCATGTAGTTCGAGGTGGCCTCTGGTGTCCAAGAAGCGCTAGTCGCTAATCTAAAACATTCATCATCAGTATTTCATCAGTTTAGTTAGAGTGGCCTAGCGGAAGCTTTATCCGCCATGGCTAAAGTGGCACTCGAGGTCAAGGCGCTGGCAGCTGGCGGGAGGCCAACAGCGGAGATCCCAAAGAAGCGCATCGCGTGGAAAGGTGGCCATGGAGGTCCTTCGGCTGCTGTGGCGCGATAGCTTTGACTCTACATCCACGCTCTTCCTCCGGGCCGGGCACCTATACAGCTTTAATCCCGCATTGCTCCAACATTATTATAGAGTTTTGGGAATATTTAGTACCGAAGATATTGGCGGACGCTTTAAATCCTTGGAGTCTAGATCTTTCTATCTCTTTTCCACTATAATTTAATAATGTCACACCTCATCGAGGTACAGTGTAGAAAGTACTATGCTGACATTACGATGCGGCGCTAATAGTGTCTCCGGCCTCAAAGCGAGAGGGCATGGCGCTTATCATCAGAGGAGAGCTTGACATCCGGCCCAGGTGGACAGGATTGTGGATCGCATTGATCGTGCAACCAATGCGCTTGTCTAGTCGAATCGCTCTCCCGGGACGATAGCGCCGAGTGGGCACGCCCGTGTGGCGCGAGGAAAGGAAGACGCCGTTTTGTAGGTTATAGTGATCGATTTCCTTGCGAAAATGCGTGAGTCCGCTATGCTTGGCATGCGAACCTGAGCTTGGGATTTTAGGGCGGTCTTGACCTTTGGGCGTGAGGTCCTATGTTGGCAACTTTGTTTTTAATGACGACATACTCTTCTTCTTCTTCTTTCCTTAATGCGATGATACACAAATCTTCACGTGTGTTACGCTTAAGTTCAAACTCTATAGTTGAGTGCAAGCATTGTGAGTATCCTTTGCAGATACAAATATTAAGAGACAAATATTAAGATAGCAGATAGAGATGTATACATATAGATAGCCAATGATAGATAGAGAAAACAGAGTTAAGATAGAGATATACAAATAGATAGATAGCAAAGAGATGGATGTCACGGCTACCAATATACACATTATGAGATAGCTTGAGTAGATTTACGAGTGAGAGAGATCGATGATCAGCAATAGACATAGAGATACCAATCCAGTTATTACTCTCGTCTCAATGTGGTAACACATGTACAACAAGATGCGCAGTGAAGATGCGGTTTTATAAAAGTCGCAGCAGTACCGTAAATCCTTTAATTAAGATTTCTTTTTGTAAATAGCACCATGCGCGCAATTTGCACGTACCATCTTGTTTGTTAAGACCGATCTGAGTCACGGGGGTTTTTACATAGAACGTCATGACACGTTAAAGAGAGCGACCAACATCGAGAGTTACTTTTCTGCATGAAACTCTCGAAGAGAAGGGAAAAGTTTCATGCTTTGATGAAACTCTCTCGAGCTTTTACGACCGTACCACTATTCTACGATCGAAAGCGATGGGAACTAATGCCTATAAAAAGCGTAAGATGAAAGCTCCTCCATTGAGAAGTATGAGTTTGATCGAGTTTTATTTCGTTTTATATCAGCATGATAATCTTGGAAAGCAACGCAATGATGGCTCACGACGAAGGCTGGCCTACCAATAAGAACAAAAATCCACTTGAATGCGTATAGTAGTAAAACAAACAATAACTCACTTCGCTGCTGCGCAAAGCACTGCAAAATTCACTAGTGGCATGCATGCATGCAGCTGAAACATCGTCTGCAGTCGAGGAGTGGACAACCGTACCAGCAGGCCTGCCTTCCAGAATTGAATTATAGAGCCTTTGGTCGGCGGAACGCACTTCCCAAGCAGCCCACACCACGCCCAACCACTCTCTTGCTGCATACTCCCTTCCATTCCTTCAGTGCCCCGCCGCTATTTATATAGAGAGGCCAGCTACGGCTGTGGCACGAGCACCCAGAATCAATCTATCACGCTTGCAACCAGTCTCTCTCGCTCGTGAGCGTGCTCTGCCGCGCTTCGTCGTCGCGCCATGGCTCTGTCTCCGATCTCATCAACCTCACGACCTCTCGGACTGCACCGACAAGATCATCGCCGAGTACATCTGGTGCGTATAGATCGCTCTGTTTCTCACCCTCCATCTGATGCTCTTTCCATCAGTTGGCATCCCATACGATGCTGGTGTGTGTTTCATCATCTTGTCGGGTTCTCTTTTCTCCGTTTTTGTGTTCACTTTTCATTTTACACGAAGCAAGTAGTAAAGGGAGTGCTCTATTTACACCATCGGCGCGATATCTACTGGCAATGGATATTTATTCTGTTAAACATTTTTAGTAGAGACCATATAGGACATTGCTAATCCACTGTCATGCACCTTGTCTGATCTGATGCAGGGTTGGCGGTTCTGGGATGGATGTGAGGGAGCAAAGCCAGGGTTAGTACACTTTTTGGCACCTGCCTATGATCTTATCTTGGTACTATAGTTTTTGGTGGAAGATAGATATGTGTCGTGCGTGCAACGGTGCATGTGTGTGCCTTTTGGGAGCTTGTAACAACTTTTCAAGGGCCTTCTTCTTCACACTGAAAACACCAAGCCAGCCTTCCTGCATGTTCTAAGAAAAAGTCAAAGTGCATGACATCTCATCCTGCCTTTTTACTCAGACGCTGTCGGGCCTGTTGATGATCCCTAGCAAGCTTCCAAAAATGGAATTTCGAGCGGCTCCAGCAACACCGGCGCAAGCTCCGGGTGACGACACAGCGAAGTTATCCTTTGCGTACCATCCACTCATGCTGCAGTCTCCATCTTCACCTTGACATGTGCGCCTCACCGGTCACTGCCTTGCTGTTGACGCGTTGCACTAATTCACTCTCACCCTTTTGTTTTTGCGCATCAAGTCCACGGGCCATCTTCGGGGACCCGTTCAGGAAGGGGACAACATACTGGCAACCAGAGACCATTATCCTTTGATTCATTTTTGCAGATTCTTTGCAATGGATGAATGTTGGCCCATGGGTATGGAGACGATCATCCAAATTTTTGAGATGTTTGTAGGTTACGTGCGACCGCACATGAGCCAAATGGAAAACCGATTCCAAGCAACAAGCGTACATACGGCGGCGGCGACGATCCTTTAACACTTCCTGATGTCAGGCCGAGGGAGCCCCTGGTCTCGTATCTTCATCAGCTTTCCTATCTTTCAGTCCTCACGTACACAAAAGTGAACCGATTTTCTTGCTTTACAAATGTCTCTGCTCAATCAAAATGGTTTTTCCTATGTGAGATCTCGTCCAAATTGCAGACTTTGGGATTAGAGCAAGAAGTGGCTACCCTTCTTCAGAAGGACACCAGCTCGCCTCTTGCTGCTTTGGCAGCTGGGCGGCTACCCTGGTCCTCAGGTAGCTAGGCATTTCTTGCACGCTGCAGTGACTACTACAGTGAAATGAAATACTGTGTCAGCACAATTAGGTGCAAATTCATAGAAACAAAAAGCTCGAGACCTCTTCGTAATCGGCCTCCGACCATATCGATATGTAATAGTATCAGAGTTGATCAGCTTATGGAATGACGATCCTGACAGGGACCTTACTACTGTGCCGCGGGAGCGGACAAATCCTACAGGCGGGACATCGTGGACGCGCACTACAAGGCCTGCCTCTACGCCGGCATCGACATCAGTGGCATCAACGGGGAGGTGAGTGCCAGCAGTCGAGGAGTTCCAGGTTGGCCCTGCCGTCGGCGTCTCGGCCGGCGACCAGCTCTGGGTGGCTCAGCTACATTCTTGAGGTAGAGGCTGCGGCCTGCCGCTATGTTTGTGTGTTTCTCTTCTCCTTGTGCTGTGACACGGCGTGTGCTGTTTTGCTGATGAGACGTGCTCTTCTTTCCCTGTGATTGGCAGAGGATCACCGAGATGCGCCGGTGTGGTGTGCGTCTCCTTCGACCCCAAGCCAATTCCGGTGACCATGCATTTCTTTACCAAATAATTTGGGTTTTTGATACATCTGTGGTTTTGTTCTGGTCTCATGCCGTCTCTGTGCATGTGACTGCAGGGGAAGACTGGAATGGCGCTGGCGCTCACACCAATTACAGGTACCAACCAATCAATAGAGAAATTTTTCTCAATAAAATTGCGCCCAATCACGACTACTTATTAGCTGCTTGTGATGAGCTTGCAGCGCAAGTCGATGAGGGCGACGGTGGGTACAGGTGATCAAGAGGCGATCAGCAAGCTGGGCGGCCTCCGGCACCGGGAACACATCGCCGCCTACGGGGACGGCAACGAGCGCCGCCTCACCGGCCGCCACGGACCGCCGACATCAACACCTTCATCTGGGTGAGCACGACGAGCTGGGCACTCAATCAAGTAACAAAATCGGGCTCAGAATCTCATGCACTTTGTTTGGCTGGTCCTGTCAGGGGGAGTCGCGAACCGCGAGGGCGATCGGTGCGGGTGGGCCGCGACACCGGGGAAAGGAAGGCAAAGGTGAGATCGAGAGGCAGAAGCGGGTCTGCCCAAATTTCCCGTGCGTGTTTCGGTTGGCTGTTAGCGGCTGAACTGAACCCTGTGATGTTTCGTGATCAGGCTACTTCGAGGACAGGAGGCCGGCGTCAACATGGACCCGTACGTGGTGACCTCGCTGATCGCACCGAGACAACCATCCTGTGGGAGCCCAGCCACTCCAACGGCAAGGGCCGCCGCGGCTCGCTGATTCTACCTGCCTCTGTGTAGAGCCAGGCTGCGTACTCCTAGATGGCAAAATCTGACGCTGTCTGAAAACTTGAGATGACCATAATAATAGAGGCATGTGCTGGTTCTGGATAACGAACGAGCCAAGAACACTTTTCGAGCTTTCTTCGAAATGGGTATTTGAGATCCTGCAAGACTAAGTTTAAGAGCCAGACCAAAGTCAAAAGTCATTCAAAATCAAATTTTTCTTTTTTATTACACGAGTTCATTAGCACTCCTTAAAAAGCCTTTTCGCCCAGGCCTACCTGGTTCCCCTTGTCGTGGCACGTGATCCTGGTACAGTGGTACGTGTCGAAATGCATGGGCGTTGGGTTCCTCGTCTTTCATCGTTTCATCTTGGCGTACTTGCAAAGATCAGTGGAGTTTTGTTTTATACCACCGCTTTTCAAAACTCGATTCATTTCCACCTTCAAAAAACAGCAACACGTTAAAATTCTTCATTTCACTTTCAGAACAGCAACACGTTAAAATTTCTGTAGATGTAGTACAGAGGGGCCCATCTATCACAAGAATCAATAACAGAACTATATAAAGAAGTTCAGAGCAACCGATCACTCATTACCTGAAATCATGCAGCTGAACCAACACACTTTCAATTATATCCCAAGCCACAACCCAGTCACAATCCTCATATAACTTAGAATACAGGGTCTAGAATCGAGATAGCAAGGCTCGCACTGAACAGCTTCATCAAAACATTAGTGACAGGTTATACAAGATTAGAAGAAAACACGCTCCCGATTAGAACACTGTGACAAGATTATTACCGCATGCTGTGCCAGCGGCGTACTCTGCAGTATGGGCACGAGACGAGTCTGATACATACATTTTATTCATCGGTGTGATGCAACAGGAAAAACAAAAACTATGGAACAAGAGGCCGGAATGAGAGTTTGTATAACAGCCTCAACTCATTTCTAAAAACACTCATCGAAAATATGTGATAGCGGTCAGCAGAGGCGTGCCAGTGTACTCTTGCATCTTGGAAAGCTTGAGCGCACATCGACAGAGAGTGAAACACAAATAGTAAATGCA
>JADLZK010001553.1:0-44041 GCA_015847255.1 Hyparrhenia diplandra | reverse complement strand
AATCGATTCCCTGATTACGTTTGGACTTCTGTTTGGTTTCAGAAAAAAAAAAAAAAAAATGGTTAAGGTGTGCAGAGTTCAGTATAGTACGTAATAATTAACCTAGAAATGAAACTATGATTCCACAGCATTTTGCAGTGTTTAGTACTGTCACTACACATATATTTTGTTGTGTATTGTGGACTATGGAATCACTCTAATTACTTTCTGGACACATATGCTCTTTGAATTCGTAACGTGAAACAGATCGAAGAGAAGCTCAAATGACTGAAATTCTCCAGAAGATAGCTAATCAGACAGGTGACATTTTTCTTTGCATAACTTAGTAACCTAACACTAGAAACTGTGTATATGTTCTGTACTTCCGTGTACGTTGACATGACACATTAATATAAATAATAATCTGCAATGTCCTAAGTGTTTCTGAAAAAACACCGTCTCCTGTTCTGTTAATTTCAGGGGGAAAGGCCGAGGAGAAAGAAGAGATGGATCGAAATTACCAGGAACAACTGTATCCAAATGATACTACGATAAAAGAAAAGGGTATAAGTTAAATTTTCTGTTACAACAGTCAGAATTGCTATTGGTCATATAATTAAATTACATCAAGAGTATACATGAACACAGTAGCTGGGAATGGGCAAGTAGTAGAAAAGTATAAATGTGATGAATAACTCCACAAAATTGCTGACTTCTTTTATTCTTTTTTCTATTCAGTTTAATACCTCACTTGTTTCATTCCCCAAATTGTGGTGGAAGTTTGAGGATGGGATACGATATTTCATCCGGTGGTTTCCACTTTGAGGCGTGCCTAACATGCTACAGTACTAACCCCAGTAATATAACTGAACTTATATATGCAGATTCCCTCATTAAGCAGTTGGAGGGTTCAGTTGAGGAAAATAAATCTCGCTTGATTTGTCTTGACTCCCGCTTGCAATGCGTGGAGCAAGAGCTGAAGCTAAAAGATGATGTTTGTATCAGCCTGAAAGGAAACCTAGCAAGCAGTGAAAACGAAAAGAAATTGGTCAAGGAGCAGGCTTCAGTGAAGACTAATCTAGATATGGCGGTATGATTTCTCAACATTTTGCAACGTTTTTGCCTTGTGGTGGAACTTTACTGGCTCAATATATAGCTCGTATGATTCAGTTGCATAAATTGGAATCATTGCTGAAATTCACCCTGGTTGTTCGAAGTTGAAGCTGCACTCTCTATAGCTAGTATGAAGCTCGTGATTTACTCTCTTTACAGTGTTTTCCTTGTTTATGTCCCTGAAAGTTACATGTATATTTTGTGTTGAGTAATTTGACATTTGGTGTGTTGGAATTGGATGTTGTACCTTTACAATATCGCCAGAGTCACTCTCATTTCTGTAAAAAGAAGAAGAATCAGTCTAGTTATTTTCTGGATGCATGCACTCTTTGAAGTCATACTTTTCCTGTGAAAGAGTTCCAAACATTGCTGGGGAAGTCCACCTTCCCATTTGTCACTGTTTTGTTCTGTATTCTTTTGTGCTGATCCTGAACTTAACAAGAGACATTGCCTCTTAGGAATCTATTATGTGTTTAAAGTGTTTTAATAAGAAACCATCTGTTTGGTATGGATAGTGTTATTAACTCCAGATTGGCACAGTATATGTCATTGCTGTAGTTACCTTTCATGTTGCAAATGTTCTGGTGCAGTAGGTTAAATTGGCTCAAGTGTGAAGTGAGTTTATAGGCCCGTATCATTGTTTTTCTACACAGTTTATAGGCACATATCATTGTTTTTCTACACCAACTATTATTTTAGTCTTCGTCAAGATTTCTTATTACTGATGCATATTGTTTAATATGATTTCAGCATGTCAAATTGAGAAGAGCAACAGAACAGATAAACCTTTTAGAGGGAAAACTTCAACAGGCTGTGAATGAAAATGCAAAGCTTAAGGTGAAGCAGACTGAAGATGCGAAGCTCTGGCAGGGATTAGATTCGAAACTCTCCTCGACAAAGATTTTGTGTGATCAACTGACTGAAACACTGCAGCAGCTAGCTAGTCAGACAGAACAAGGTAAGTTATGTTGACATTTACTTTTCCCAAATGTTGTTAACATCTGACTGTTTCTCCTACCTTATTGAGAGGCAGATCTCCTGCCATTCATTTTTTTTTAAAAAGCTGTTAACATCTGACTGGTGAAATAATACACTTACAGCTGAGGAAGATAAGAAGTTTTTTGAGGAGATTCTTGGGAAGAATTCCAAAGATATGGAGGAATTCAACTGCCTGTTGCGTGATTTATCAACGAAACTGGAGGATGCGGAACAAAAGATAATTTCAGGTTGGTCGGTCTCTGAACAATCCACAACCAATACAAGTTAATGGAGACCTGTGTAGAATCAACAACTTAGTAACCATATACTATAAACTGTGCATATGTTCTGTACCTTTGTGTACACTGATTTGATACATTAATATCCAAGTAAACAATAATCTGCAATGTTCTAAGTGTTTCTGAAATAATGTGACAATAAAGTCTCTTGTCCTGTTAATTTCAGGGCGACGGCAAATGTTGCAGATCAAACAAGAGAAAGAAGAGATGGATCGAAGTTACCAGGAACGACTGTATTCAAATGATACTATGATAAAGGAAAAAGGTATAAGTTAAAATTTCTGTAACAAATGATGCCGTCAGAATTGGTGGTCATAAAATTAAACTGCATCAATAGTATACAGGAACAAAGTAGCTGGGAATGGACAAGTAGTAGAACAATAGAAATGTGATGAATGAGTCCATAAAATTGCTGACTTCTTTGTTTCCTTTTTCTACTCATTTTAATATCCCACTTGTTTCATTCCCAAACTGTGATGGGATCATGGGAGTTTGAGGAAATGGAATATCATATTTCATCCAGTGGTTTCCACTTTGAGGTGTGTGTAACATGCAACAGTATTAATTTCAATAATATAACTGAACTTATATATGCAGATTCCCTCATCAAGCAGTTGGAGGGTTCAGTTGAGGAAAATAAATCTCGCTTGATATGTCTTGACTCCCGCTTGCAATGCCTGGAGCAAGAGCTGAAGCTAAAAGATGATGTTTGTATCAGCCTGAAAGGAAACCTAGCAAGCAGTGAAAGTGAAAAGAATAGCTTGGAGCTTATGAATAAGGGACACATCCTGGAAATTGAAAAACTATGCCATGACAATAAGGAACTTAAGGAATTGCTTAGCAGCTTCATGGTTAAAGTAACTGAGCTAGATAAAGAGCATGCCTCTGTGTCAAGTCATTTGTCTAGGCTGATTTCTTCATTTGAAAGGTTCTATGAAATGGCCCAAGAAGAGAAAATGCTAATGGCAAGATCTTCTAAGGATAAACTTGAACATCTCCAAAGCCAGTATGTAGATTTGACGTCAGAAAACAATGCTCTGAAAACTGAAATTGAAGAACTGAAGTCCAGACTCATAGAGTTCCAGAGAACTCAAGAAATTGTTATGGTTCAACATGTTGAGGAATGCCAAGTGTCTGAAGATAAGATCAGAAGATTAGAGTCTGAAGCTGAAGTTTCTGCCTCCAACATCATTCGGTTAGAAAAATTAGCTTCTGAACTACAAGGGAGAATTCAAAAGTTTCTAGAAGATTCTACCCTTGCTGAAAATCACAAGGTTAGTCAACTATCTGGCCCAGTTACAAATTCATTTGCTATTGAAAAACTATTGATGACGTGTAAGCTTCCTTACTTGTGGTATTGTATATGCAGCAAGAGTTGCTTCAAAAAGATTCTGAAGCTAGAGTCAGATAATCAGGAGCTTCTAGGCCAAGTGCAATCCCTTATGGAAGAGAAATCTAATAATGCTGAATCTATGCAAGGAGAGATAACTAAGCTTGACCAGCAGGTTAATACACTTGAGAATCAGATGAACCAGCTTCGCAGTGTTCTGGATGAGAAGGAGCAGCTCTATCATTGTTCTGTAGAAAGAGAGAAGACTTTGGAGGATCAGAAACTACAGGTTTGTGTTTTTAGATCTTTTAAATATCATAATGTGATGGTTTATACATAACATAAGTACTTAACACAGCCTTTTGAATCCAATGCCCAGGTCGAAGCATCACTCTCTGCAACAGAGTGCCAACTTAGTGATGCAAAAAAACAGTATGCTCTCATGCTTGAAGGTGAAAAGATAGAGCTATCCAAGCATTTGAAAGAGATATCTCTAAAAATGACCAGGTATTACATTTCTATTAGTTGCTTTGGCATCTGGATAGCAAATAAATTGTGGTTTTTGCAAATGAATTTTACAGGCTATCAATGAAATCCGTAAGAAATATGAACTTGAAAAGATAGAAATTGCTAATGCTGAGAAAGAAAAGGTAAGTTAGCTTCTATTTCAGAAATTATTTATGCTAGATGTCTAGATGCTCAAGTTATTCTAATGCCATAAATTTTATGACTGTTTGGAAATTCAGGCAGAAAAGCTCATAAGTGAAACTGAAAACAAATGCAACGAAAAGATATCACAGAACAAGCATGATTCTGAGAGGTATTTGATTTGCCTTAAGGAGGAACATGGCACAATGGTAAGTTGAATGAGTTTGGTTTTCTTCATTGTAAGCAAGTTTACTATTCCTTAAGACTTAGCACATGTGTTATGCCATGGAATGATGCAAAATGTTGGTGCTGAAATAGTTGAACAAGTAAGCCAACACATTAAGATGATGATAGCTTGGAATTTTATACAGACCTGCATGGAGACTTTCTTTTAGGGGTTCTTTGCTGAAAAGATTTAGTACATCAAAAAGTTGCCAGACGTCCTCGGTGTTCCTTTTCTTCAAATTGCAGTTCCTAAATGGCCTTGCCATGTTGATAAAAGGAAAACCATACCAAAATGACCTAAGGTCAATTAGTTTAAAGATTATTTCTAGGTACTTTAGGGTAAGCACTGGAGATGGGTTTAGTGATTTATATTATATTCATCTGGTACACAGCTCATAGCATACTGCTGACAAAATTTGAGGCTTCAATAGCACTTCGGTTTCCCTTTAGTTTCACAGCAGCGTAGATATGATATTCCACAGCACGATGTCAAACAAACCGTTTTAAAATTATATTCCTGTAACATTTTAGATTTTCAAACTGTTATTGCTATTACTTATGGACTTACATTGCATAACTAGTGAAATACTAATATTTTTAAAGAAATCCTATTTAACTGTTTTTACATGGTGTAAAAAAATAGGACATAATTAAATGCTGCACAGTAGCTAGTTTGATTAAAAGTATATACCCCCGCCTCCTCTGAAATGATCACAAAGGTGGTGATTTGCTGATTTCAGGTGGCAAGAATTCAGCAGGACAATGAGCATAAAGAGGCAACTCTCTGGGCTTATCACAAAGAAGAACTGCAGCGCATTCAGTCTCAGGCTGAGAATGAATTGAGGGAGGTCAGTAACAAATTCTGCAATATGCTATGATCATAGAAGTTTTCCATACTGATGAAATCTGTGTAAATTTGCAGAGGCTGTCATTGCTCAGAAAAGAGCATGAACTTCAAATAAAATCACTAAGGATGCATCATGAGGAAGAATGCCAGAGGATGCAGGAGGAACTGGAGCTTCAAAAGTCCAAGGTGGTGATTGCTTAATTGGTATTTTCATCATTTTGACTTTTGAAGATAGTCACTTTAATAAATACTTAAAGAAGGAGGAACTAAGTGATGTATATGTCACATGCATGCAATGTTTGTTCTATTGTACTGATTATTACATAGCATGCTAAGCCTTGAAAATAATTATGTGGTCACATATGTTCTCACTAAGTAAGGTCAATTGTCTCATGGAACGGATTCCTTGTGCAAATAGTATTTTTGTAGTTTCTACATTAATTATATATTTTTTTCTAGGCTCTGCATTCTAACATAGTGCTCTGCCCCTACTGAGAGAATTCAAATTCACAAAACAACTCATGGTATTGTATATGCAGCAAGAGTTGCTTCAAAAGATTTTGAAGTTAGAATCAGATAATTAGGAACTTCTAGGCAAAAGTTCAATCCATTAGCGAAGAGGAATCTAATAATGCTGAATCTCTGCAAGGAGAGATAACTAAGCGTGACCAGCAGGTTAATACATTTTTTTTTGTGACTAGCAGGTTAATACACTTGAGAATCAGATCAACCAGCTTAGCAGTGATCTGGATGAGAAGGAGCAACTCTATCGTTGTTCTGTAGAAAGAGAGAATACTTTGGAGGACCAGAAATTACAGGTTTGTGCTTTTTAATAGATCTTTTAAATATCATAATGTGATGTTTTATAGATAACATACATACTTAACAGTCTTTTTGAATCCAATGCCCAGATCGAAGCATCACTTTCTGCAACAGAGTGCCAACTTAGTGAGGCAAAAATCAGTATGATCTCATGCTTGAACGTGAAAAAGCTAGAGCTATCCAAGCATTTGAAAGAGCTCTCTCTCAAAAATGACCAGGTATTACATTTCTATTAGTTGCAGAGTACTTTGGCATCTGAATCGCAAATAAATTACAGTTTTTTTGCAAATGAATTTTACAGGAGGTCAATGAATTTCGTAAGAAATGTGAACTTGAAAAGATAGAAATTACTAATGTCAAAAAAAGAAAAGGTAAGTTAACATCTATTTCAGAAATTATTTGTGCTAGATGTCTAGAATGCTGTTATTCTTATGCCATATTTTTTTGAATGTTTGGAAATTCAGGCAGAAAAGCTTATAAAGGAAATTGAAAACAAATACAGTGAGAGAATATCAGAGAACAAGCATGATTCTGAGAAGTATTTGATTTTCCTTAAGGAACAACATGGCTTTACTGTAAGTTGAACAAGCTTGGTTTTCTTCAATTGAAGCAATTAAGTTTACTCTTAAGACTTAGTGCTGTGCTATTACATGGAATGATGCAAAAATGTTGGTGCTGGATTAGTTGAACAAAGTGTTAAGGTGCTCATAGTATGGATACAGAATTGCTTGATAAACTTTCTTTTATGGGCTCTTTTGCTGAAAAGGATAATAGTACATTGAAAAGTTTGAATACTGTTCATAACTAAGCGATGAATGTTTTAGCGTATTGATTGCATAGCATGATAAACCTTGCTCAATTGCATGAACTGAAGTTATCCTCGAAGTTTTGTGTCCTGTGGGGAAATACATTGAAATAAATAACTTTGTATCATTGCATTGACATCGACTTTTCTTTTCTTTATGGTCCAAGTTTATTCACCTTAATTGCAGGAACAAATGATTTTACAGGCCTCTCTTTGACTGATGTTTTTTTTTTTTTTTGTCATTTCCTTCCAGATGTTTGTACAAAAATGCATACTTATACTTCCAGTAACCAAAGAAGGAGAAAAGACCTAAGTGAGGAATCTTATCCGGGAAATACAGCTACAATTGTGTTGGACCCTAATGATCTATATGGATCAACACGCAGCTATAAAAGAGCTATCTTAAAAGCAAGAGAATGGTGTCGCTCTAAGCGAAAGCCAATTGATCATTTTTGGACCAGGGGCTGAAGTCTTCACTACACCTGGTAAAGGCACGTTTCACTTAACTTACAAGTATGGTGATAGAAGCCTTACATTTCCCATCTCTGGACTGGATTTATATATAAAAGGCTGGCATGGGGATCGTTTTGGGGGCTTCAAAATTGACAATCAGTTTATCAAAGATGAAATCTATAAATTTCTTAACACTGGGGATAATTATACTGCTCTTTGTAAAGACCGTGATGTCTCTACAGTCAGAATCGGGTTTCAGCCTATAATGGACAATTTTGAAGTCCTGTATAAATGTGATGGAGTCATCTCTACCAGTGTATTACGAGCAGTTGCAGTGTTTGCAGTCCATGGTCCCGAGGCTATAAGACTGGAAGATGTTTTTCAAGCTATATTGGATTCATACGACTACAAGGAGAGATTACTGGGAAAACATTTATCTTTGTTGGTCAACAATTATGCATTCTATTCTACTCAGTTATTACATTGTTTGGATGAGATAATAAAGGGAAATGAAGTGCCAAAAATTGAAAACAAAGAAGGAATTGAGATCAAATCTATCCAAGAGCTTAGGAGGACAGTAAGAGTTCCATTGTATTCTTCATACCTCCTGGGCAATTTCAAACCAAAAGCCGGTGAAGATAATTCTGGATGGGCTCCACCATATGCAGACAAAAATTGGGTGTTGGCAGATGATATAGACGATGAGATAGCCACAGATCAAACAGATGATAGGATGAGAGAAATTGATGATGACATGAGCTCATCTGAAGAAGAGACTGAAACAGATGATGACATGAGTCTGTCTGAAGATAATGAGACTGATTCTAGGGTTAAAAAATCTCTCTTTTCAGAAATGAACAGCAGCATCCACCGCTTCAGTAGAGCAATAGAATGGTGTCGTACACATAAAGTTAGACAAAATGGTCTCTTTGATTTCAGTCAATACCGGAGCCAGCCTGTCTTTGGTAGAGAAGTAAATCTGGATCGTAAGGATCAGATTGGAAAAAAAGGGCTTTATTCTGCTAGTCAATACTGGACCTGGCATATTTTTGGTAAGATGACTGGCTGGCGCCCAACAAGATTGTTCAGAGGTACATTGATGCTAATGGGGATAAGAAAGCTCTAAAGGTATGATGATTACATGAGAAAATTATATTGTTTATACTTATATTAGATGATGTCAATATCTTATATTAGATGATGGTTCCATTGACACCATTCATTTGTTCAACAAGGTTGGAATGCACCTATACAACAAACTGACATAGCTAAATTGATTACTGCTTATTGTGATTTGGGGGGAAAATCTCTCACTCGTGTGTCCCCAGCACACCTTAAAGCCCTTTTTAGTAAATCTTTTCCTTTTTATTAATTTACTTTATGATCTATGTTGTTTCTGTTCTAGCTGCTAATTTGCCCCTAAAAGATAGTACCAAAGATGACTATGTTTGATTAGGGCACAGACCTTAGTTGCAACTGGAATCACTTCGTTTCTGATCAGGTTAAAACGGTGTCACCATGAATATTAATCAATTTATGTTAGTGCAACTGGAATGGAATCACTTTGTTTCGGATCATACTCTTCCAAATGATTGTAAATGCTGTTGTCCTCCAATTAAGCAAGTGCCTCAATAATGCAACTACTGCTGCTGCCTTTTTGATTCACTTCTCTTGCCTTTCTTTTATCTTGCAATATAAAGAACAGTTTAGGTATCCAGCTTGATTTTCTACCTTAGTTTAAAGCTCAGCTCCTGATTTTTCTATTAAAAAGGCTGATATGTTTCACTGATAGTAACCATGAACAAGCTCCAAACACTGGCAGATCAGATATGCTAACAAGCACACTCAACAAAACCTTGACTGGAGCTAAAAAAAAAAGAAACAATGCCTTGACTGACAACAAAGCTGATTGTGTGATTTGGGCGCTAGAGAGAAACATGTCTTTGCTACTAAGTTTCTATAGATTCTTAAATGAGAGGGGAGTCAGAAGTAAGGTTGTGGGTCATATGTGGAAAAGTAAAATTCCATTAAAGATCAAATTTTACATGTGGCAAATGTTCAATAATAATCCAAGTGGCTACTCGTTTAGCTAAGAGAGGCTGGAAAAGGAGCACTCTTTGCTGTTTGTGTGGCTGTCTTGAAACAAAAAAAAAGAAACTATTGATCATATCTTTTTTAAATGTCACCTGGTAAGATTTGTGTGGTGTGTCATCTGGGAAGTGTTTAAGCTTCCATTTTGTCCTTCTTCCTTGGATGAATTCTGTGGTATATGTCTGAAGGGCAAGGGGCCCGCTCCGATCAGAATAACCATATTTGTCTTTGCAGGTTTCGTTTCTGTGGATTACCAGGAATAAAATGGCAATCGAAAAGAACTTTCCCAAGTCTCCTGAAGTGAAGCGTCAGCCCAAAGGAGAAAGATCAAGAGTACATTCAATAGGTTAAAGGCACCATTGCGGACTATCTCTGGAACTTCAAACCCGCCGCTATGTCTGATATAGTTGGAGTTTAGCTTTTATGTTAGCTTTGGGGGAGAGTGTTCATCTTGCTGTAATGGTTAACTGGAAACCCCAGATTCTGTACTGCTACCCTGTTTTCTTAAAGGCCGAGGATTATTCTTAGGTCACTGAACGGTGAACAGCATAGTACTGAAAAATAGCAGGACCTGCATGTTTTAGAAACTTGTCTAGATGTTGTGCAGTAGGAACAATGGTATGTTATCATTAGCTGGTCTGAGCTTTCACAGCATGTACTGATATGTGCTTCTAATTTGCATGCCTAGATGGTGTAGAGATTGAACATTTGATTGTTTGCTCGATTTTATTTCCAGTTTCTAAACTAAGCATATGAATGCAGGGTATGCATCCAGACCAGTCACACAGAGTTAAACTAGAACCAAACTGGCACGCAGTTCAGAACAAGATGACTGCATGTTACCTTCTGAAATTTCTAGTATATGCTGGAGCTGATTAAGATAGCTTAGGCCATCCGTGTTGAATGACTGATCATTACTAATACGATCACCACGGAGCCAGATTGGTGCCTTTACAGAGTAAAGTTACGTTATCACTTTGGCTCAATCTCCACCCTCCACCTATCATCTAACGGCTACACTGACATTCCAAAGTAGTACTTGCTTTCCAACCCACGCCAAGTGCTAATAGATGGGATTTCACGGAGCAGAGACGCGGGAACGGCGCCACAATTCCCACCACGCCGCGCTCCGCACCGCCCGCACTTCCTCTTTCGTCGCGACGAGTCCATCGCCGCCGCGCAGCGCTGCTTCCTTTGCTGTTGCCGTACTGCTGCGCCGTCTTTCTTGTTGCCGTGCCGTTCCTCGAGTGTTTGGCCGCGCTTCTCATCGTCCAGTGACCAGCCGCGTCGCCCTTCGTTCGGTGCCTGGCCGCGCCGCCCTCCGCTCCTCCCTGGGGAGGTGGAGGCCGCGCCGGCCGGGAGAACAGGAGGCCTACCCCGATCGTGGAATAGCTCTCCTGCGTCACGCCATATCCAGGTACGAGCTTCACAACCCTGTAATGGAAATGGACGCGATAATAGTAAATTTTCTTTTGTTTTAGTGCCAGCGTTTTTTTAGAAACCGGGCACTTTAGCCCATACTCCATTAAGAAAAAAAAAATAGAATGTTTATTAATCCACCTCAATTATTAGTGCCAGTGTTTTAGTGCGAGCGTGCAGAATGTTTATTAATCCACCTCAATTATTTACCAAAATGCAAAATAGAATGCAGACACATGTTTGAATGTCATTCGATTTGAGAATCCATGAGCAACAAACGATTATTTTGCCGAATTTCATGTCAGGACTATTGGCTGTTGTAGCTTATTTCATTGTATTGCTGTTAATTAATTATTTGTACTTCAACAAGGTTTTTATGTGTTCTTATTTGTTCATTATTTGGGTTACTGAACTAGTTCATGTTTGGGTCAGAGAACAAAACGCAACTGTGAGTGGTGTGTACAAGGCCATGGCAGAATTGAACAAGGAAACTCCTCAAGTTGGTTTAAAGTGCAAAAGTGCAGATGAGGCTTGGCAGTTTTGGTTGGCGTACGGGGGTCGCACAGGCTTTGGTGTGAGGAAAAGATACTCAAATGTCAGCCCCTTTGATGGTAAGGTGACCTCTTGCAGATTTGTGTGTTCCAACGAGGGCCTTACAGGGAAAGGGCAAGCAAATCGTCCGACAAAATGCTTCAGAGAACAAGGACCGGTTGCAAAGCACCTAATTAGCCTTATATTGGATCGAGTTGTAGGAAATTATGAAGTCAATGATGTTGTGCTTGAACACAATCACCTTCTTCACTTGCCAGAAACTCTAGCACTTGATGGCATCGCAAAGAAAAATTTCAGAGCTGTAAGCTTTTGAAATAGAGACCGCAGATGATTTTATAATTAGACCAAAAGCCGCGCATGAGTTGGCTAGTCGTCAAGTTAGTGGACCACTTAACCTTAGTTACACTTGCCGTGATCGCAAAAATTATTTGCAAAGCAAACGACAGAGGGATTTGGCACTACTTTTGGCACCAACAAAGAGTATCGGCCTTTTGGTCATGAATACCAATTCGACTCGCCTCGTCGAGATCTACAATGCATATGTTGGTCATTTTTCGATCGACAAAGTTTTGATAGACGTTCTTCACACACTGGACACATCTCTAAGGTTTCATAAACTACAAGTGTGATTCTAGATTTTGTGACTAGTGTTTACTGACACTTTCTTAAAAGCCAAAATGACCCATATAACTAATATTGATCTTGATGAGCTCTAACACGTTTGTATTCAAAGTTTTTCGATTCTAGGTCATTTAGTGCTTCGTTTGACCTCGTTTGACCAAGTTTGACTTTTCCAATTCAAACTAAAGACGCCTTTTTGGAGATGTCCTCATTTTCAAAAGTCGCGAACACCGACTTTGTGTAGCTCCTCAAGATCTACACTCTATATATACAACTTTTTGTATTCAAAGGTTTTCGATTTGAGGTCATTTAGTGCTTCGTTTGACCCAAGTTTGACTAAAATACATTAGGGGTGGCTGTATATATAACCGCCCCTGATTTCAGATCACATTAGGGGTGGTTGATATATAACCGCCCCTGATTTGAGGATACATTAGGGGTGGTTCAAATATAACTGTCCCTAGAGTGTCAGGCCACATTAGGGGGCGACTCGTAACATGAGCCACCCCTAATGTGCCAACAGTAGGGGCGGTTTGCTTCTACCCAGGAATTTCGCATACATTAGGAGCGGCTCAAATTATGAGCCGCTCTTAATGTAAAACCCAAGCGCTCTCTTAGTTCCCTTTTGTAGTAGTGGCGGACATGGAATGCGGCAAGTGCGAAACGCCAAGTGCTAACAGATGCGAAACGCAGGAACGGCGCCAGAATTCCCGGCGCCACGCGCTCCGGCGCCGGTGTGCTTCCTCTTTCGACGGTCGCGACGAGTTCCTCGCCGCCGCCCGCCGTTTCCTTTGTTATTGCCATGCTGCTACGATGTCTTCCTTATCGCCGTCTTTGTTCCTCAAGTGCGCTTTGGCCGCGCTGCTCGTCGCTGGTGCCTAGCCGCGCGCCCATCATCGAGTAAGCTCTGCGGACGCGGCCTTGACTCTCAACACGAGGACGACCGCGAGGCTTGTGCAAATGCAACACGCTACGCTGGCCGACGCGCGCGGCGGAGACGAAGGAAAGAAAAGTGATAATAGGCAATAAGTGACCGACAAAAAGGGCCCTATGAGGTGAGAGGAAAGACAACCTTTGGATCTGATTTGGACGGCCGAGATGGAGAAAAAGTTACATTGTAACTTTCTTGAGCAACGTTGGCGTGGGGAGAGTTTTCCCCTATATACCCTTATAAAAGTTTGCTTGTGCTGTGTACCCCTCAAAATTTTTCTTTCCCTGTGTGCTCAACTTCAACTTTCTTTTTGCCCCACATACCCTTACGTCTATTTTTTTGAGGGTAACGGTGATTAACTTGCATGGACAAAAGACTGGAATGCCCCTAGGCTCACATGTTGTTCGAAATCTTTGAAAAATCATAGTAAATAAAAAAAAAAAATCGTAAAATGAAAAAAATTCAATTTTGTTGGACTCCACGTGAGTAGATCTACACAATGAATATATAATATGGTATGTGGACTTCACGTGAGTAGATCTACACAATGAATATATATATATATAATATACATATATATATATATATATATATATATAATATATATATATATATATATATATATATATATTATGTGTAGATCTACACAATGAAATTTAAAGGAAAAACTTTGCACTAAAACATACCATATTATATATTCATTGAGTCCAACATACCATATTATATATTTATTGTGTAGATCTACTCACGTGAAGTCCAACAAAATTGGATTTTCTATTTTATGATTTTTTTTGTGATTTCTTGTGATTTTTAAAGATTCCAAGAACAACATGTGCGTCGGGGCAATCTAGTCTTTTGGCCAAGCGGTTAATAGCCGTTACCTTGAAAAGTTGACAGAAAGGGTATGTGGGGCAAAAAGAAAGTTTAAATTGGACAGGGGGAAAGAAAAAATTTTGAGGGTACACAGCGTCAAATAAACTTTTATAGGTACACAGGGAAAAGCCTCTGGCGTGTGGGGGGTAGTTTTTTTTTTTTTTTTTTTTTAGCCCTAATCCAGCAGTATTCGGTTACCCCATCCCGCGCCGCCGCCTCCTCTTCCCCTGCCCGCCGCCGCGCGCTCGGACGCAAATCCTCCGCCCCGTTTTACGTTTCCTCCGATACACGTCGCCGCCTCTCCTGCCCCAATGGCCTGCTTCTCCTGCCTCACGCGACCTCTCTTCTCTTTCATGGCCTCAGCAACGCCTCGCTGGTGGCCGCCAGCGCTTGCTCGACGAGTTTCCTCACTCATGGCACCTTTCTGTCGTGTTTCCCGGTGTGTTTTCTTGTCTTGATGCTAAAGTTTGTTCCTTTACTTAGCTGCTTCTATCCTTGGATGTGCAAATTTACCTGCCAATTCTGGATGTTGGTTGTGGACTACTTTGGATTTCTATTACCTTGTGTTTTTTAAGGCAAATGTGGGCATATGTGTTTTCTTTCTGATGCTAAAGTATGCGTCTTTTCCCTTAGTTCTTGGATCTGGGGTATGACCAACTCTTGTGTTTTTATTTACTATATATATTGCAATATGATTTGCTTTTTCAAAGCAGATGGGGTTTTACCTCTCCGTATGACTCGTAAGACAGATAAAAATGAGATTGATGTCACATTAAGATTCCAGTTCTCACTGTGTGTGAAATGATGCTTTTTTTTTTGTTCTTCAATTATAACATTATAAGTTTCCAGTCCTCACTGTATGTGAAATGATGCTATTGTTTTTTTTTTTTTTTTGGTTCTTCAATTATAGATTTCCTCATGAACCTCAGAACACAGCCACAATCAATCGAGTAAAAGGGGACGAGTCTGTTAAACTAGAGAGGCGGCTATTCATCTCTTCTGCCAACTTTATTACTAGATCCCAGACCAAGCATTCTCCTGTCACCCGAGGCGTGAAAAATATCACTAGTGGCAGAATCTTGGAGGTTATAGCTGGAGATGGGAAAAGTGATAAAGATGATTGCAGAGTCGCCTCGGAGTTTATATATGATAAACCTGACACATCGGGGCAAATTGTGAAGCACACTGGTTATGGTGAGGAGGGCCCAAGGAACACAACGGATAATCAAAGGGGTGAAATTGTTGCAAGCAATGACAAAGAAGTCAGTGATGATGAAGAATATACTACGGATATTATACTTCCAAAAAGTAGACACCGTGATGGTTCCATATACAGGGACATGGATAGATGGTGGAAAAGTCTTTTTCATATTGCTGACCGTAATGAAAGTAAGCTTTCAGTATCTCTTTTCCTATTTTTAATCTATCATTAATATTATAGATATGTTTTGTTTCCTTAAACACGGCATAACTCTGTACATATCCTACACCTATACACATGTAATTGTGATCATAGAGCATTGTTTATGAGATCATAGAGCATTGTATATGAGGAGTTCTGCAGCAGTGCCAGCTGTGTATGACATTCCCCCATACCTTTCTTGCGTCGATTTTAGATAGTTTTTGTACTAATGATAGTCCATACCATATTAGTTGTACCAATGCATGTTTACTAGGAGTAAATGTCTGCATTGCATTCTACAACGACATTTAGTAATGCAAATTAAAAAACCATAAGTATCTCAACATTGACATGCTTTGATCATTGCACTGATGCAGGGCATCAATTCTTCTGTTTTAGCTATAGGCTTGTAACAGCTCAAAACAAATACCCACCTCCAGAGCCCAATACAATGCATTCATACCAAATTGGGAACAAGTAGCAAAACACAAATCAATCCTCAATTGATCAACCGGGAGTTCGTTAGGTCTGAACTAAATAACTCCAAATTATGGCTGAATGTTGGTTCAGAGCAGTGCATAGCAAAAGGCAAATTGGCGTTCAATGTTAAAAGAAAAAAATGTAGTGGGTGGTCTTCAACTCAGTTTTCTGATCTCTTGCTCTCTGTTTTTTTCCTTGTTTCTCCTATCCTTTCAAAAACTTAGCACTACAATATGAAGCAAGTTAAATAGATAAATTCATTGGGAAATTTGTTACTTCAGCTAAGAGCATATCCCCATTTTGTTATTTTCAGAACAACTGTGCTGTTAAATGAGGTATGGTTAAGGACAAAAATTCTTTAAGATCACATGCCAATCACAGTGTAGTGTGTACCTTTAGCTACATGGAAGTAGTGATTAATCAGTGAGAAATACATGCACTATACCTATTTTGTTTCCCATGGGTAGTTGGTAGGGCTGCAAATGGTACAGATACGACCAATCGACCAAAGCGATACCAATGCTAATTTGATATTCTTTTGACTACCTAAATATTTTTTAAAATTTTTTTTGAATATCTGAATATTTTTATGGGACACGGATACAGATATGGATACATTGATTGGATATTGGATACAAGTATTATAATATCTTCAATATCCAGCAGCTACCCCTACCAAATATCTGACGTTTAAACCAGATATATCCAAACATCCACTAACTGGATATCTGAATGCCAGTATTATCCTAGTGTTAATATTTATGTTTTCATTATTTAGATAGCAATTTATTAATACATTTTGATCTAAAATTCCAATGGCCAAACTCCACATAAATTCTGCTTTCCTAGACAATGTGGGACTAAATGTCCTGCTTGCTGAGTGTTTGTCCGCTTGCTGCTGCAGCGCTGGTCCTCATGTTGTGGTCTGTGTGCTCCTTTCTATGCCTCTGCAGCCGAACAAGCTTTGCCCAAAAGAACCATGTATTTAGTCCAATTTTCCTTTCTCTTTTTCCTTTTTATATATATGTTTTCTTATTTGTAGCTCTACTTTTATTTTGTCAAGTATTTTGTGGCAATAAAATAATATTATTCTGACAACTACAATGTGAAATGGAAAGTACTTAGGGGCATAAAGCAACTCACTATTCATTTGGCAGCAACACCTAAGCCTTCTGGTAATTCACATACTGACAACAGGACAGGTGTGGAAAGGGCCGACCAGACCTTGCAATGCCCCTGTTTAACTTTAACATGTGGACTGGGTTGTCACTTTCCAAAATGTATACCACTTAACAAAATATGTATCACTTAGCTAGCAAAATTATGAGTGTTCTTTTACTTCTACTCAAAAACATTGCCTCATTGAGTGATTTCAATTCATCTTGGCGGTTGTCCACCTTAACCTCCCTGCTTGCTGTTGTGTGTGGAACATCAATTGTTACTGCTCTCATGTTGGATATGAAAGTGGAATGTGGAAGAGTTGCTTTTCTGCCCACTCTGAGTAATTGCTTGGTTGTAGTTTTGTGTGATGAACTCACACACAGGGAGCCTTACCTTACCTTTGACAGGGAAAAATGTATTAAGAAGTGAAGTTCTATTGTCTGGAAGGTTGGTGAATAAAAGAGTATTACCTACTTTGCTGTAGAGTTAGTCTATCCTTATGCTTTTATTGGTTCCTCCTCACCCTGTTGGTTTTCAAGCATCTCTGTAGCTTCTCATGGCTTTGTAGGCTTTCTGAACTAACATCCCTTCTAGTTGTGTGTCCTCTTGTTGCAATAGCTGCAATGTGGTTTGACTGATCTCTTGTGGATATCTTATTGACATATTCTTGCTGATGGTACTAGGAGTCTTATCCCGTTAGAAGCATAGAGTTGCTCTCATCCTTCACCCTTCTACAATTATTCTACTTTGTAGATGGAATGAAAAAAAATTCCCAATAAGGCCATATATAACACTAAATAGCATATGTTATTTTCAAATGTCAAGTATCTTTTAATCTCAAAAAAAAAAAAGGTCAAGTATATGCTTACAACATTAAGTTAAAGTTATAAACTCACATTGACTTTACTTTTTGTGCAGCTCGGTTGGAGGCCATGGCATTATCAAATCCCCGAAATTGTATCATTGGCAATGGAACTTGTACGAAACATTATCCTCGTCGCATGCTGCAGATTTTGTCCTTAGAATTTGATGGAATTCTACTGGATGGTGGTTTAGTGGAGTTGTATGGATACATAGCAGTGCGAGATCAACTGGATCCATTGCTTAATTATGTTGTCAATTTTAGCAGGGATGATCCCATCGTCGTGGAGCAGGTGCACATCTATACTTATCTACAATAATTTCATGGATTATGTCTACCTTACAATCTTTAGTATTAAGGCTTGCCCACTAAGTGTATGTTTGGTTCGGGTCCATAGTAGGATGGGGCACAAATGTGGTACATCCAGGTCCAGCACGAGGGTACCCCAACATGGCGCCAGTTCAAGGAGCTACTTGACCTCTGCTAATGCCCCCCTCTCAATCCAACCCCTTCAACGAATTGGCAGCGTGCAAACACATGGGCTCGATGTTGGAGTACCAAGATCGCCTCAAGGCACTCCTTCTGCGTGTGTACCAAGATCGCTTCAAGGCACTCCTTCTGCGTGTCAGACGCCTCGATGAGGAACAACAGGTCCAACTCTTCTTCACCAGTCTTCGAGCGGTGCCCAGCTTCGATGTCAAAGTGCACAACCCCTAATCCCTAGCTTTAGCCATGAGTTTGGCGCGCAAGCTTGAGCTGCGGGATCAGAATGCCACGCCTCCGCTCCCTCCAACTCGGGCGACTTCATGCACGCTCCTTCCAGCAAGAGCCCCACGCCTCGTCCTGTCGGTGCCACTGACGACCAACCAACCCTCGTCAATCATCTATGTGGAGGGCCGACCAGTCAAAGCTCCTCACCCACGCTGAACCAAGGAACATGGCCGCCCTCGGCCTTGGCCATTGTTACAACCATCCATATGAAGGGCCGACCAGTCAAGCGTCACACCTCCCTCCTGGCACTGCTTGATTCGGACTCCACACATAACGTCATCTTGAAAGCAGGCGGCGTAGTTGACTGGCCTTCCCTTGTAGCATCAGCCCCGTATGATGGCCACAGTAGCAAACAGAGAGCGCATCTCCTACCTAGTGTCATTGGGATGTGGTATGACGTCGTCCTTAGCACCCAGTTTTCTTTGACGACATACTCATCTTCCCCTTCCTTCATCGGTTTGTGCCCGTTTTCTTTGACGACATACTCATTTACAACACCACCTGGGCGGAGCACCTTTGACATCTCCGCGCCTGTCCTCGTCGTACTGCAACAACATCGGCTCTTTGTCAACCGCTCTAAGTGTGCTTTCAGCGTCACGTCCATCTACCTCGACCACATCATCACCGAGGCCGGTGTTGCCATGGACCCAACAAAGGTCCGAGCCATCGGCGGTGGCCCTTGCCACGATCGGTGTGCGCGGTCGGTGCGGGGTTTCCTCGGCCTAACAAGCTACTACCGCAGATTTGTCCACGACTACGACCTTTGTTTGCGGCTCGCGTCATGGCACTCTTGGAGAAAAAATGATTCCTGTGGACCGATGAGGCAATCGCAGCCTTTTAGGCGCTCAAGGTTGTTGTCACCTCGGCATTGATCCTCACCCTATCGCACTTCACCAAACCGTTCATCGTTGAATGCAACGCCTCTTTCCACGGCTTTGGGGCGGTGCTTCTCCAGGACCGACACTCGATCGCGTTCTTCAGCAGGCTCGTCACACCTCGACATCGCTCTCTAGCGGCATACAAACGGGAGTTGATTGGTCTAGTCCATGCTATCGTACAACCTACATTGGCGCCAATATCTTTGGGGTTGGTGCTTCCTAGTATGCACGGACCACTATAGTTTAAAATCCTTCCTTGATCAGCGTCTTGCGACGATCCCACAACATCATTGGGTGGGCAAACTACTCGGCTTTGATTTCACCAACGACTACAAGCCGGTGTGCTGAACACGTTGGCCAACGCCCTCTCGTGTTGTGACACCGATGAGGGCCTCACTGAGAGCGCGGTTCTGGCCCCCGTCGCCCCATGGTTTGACTACATCGAGTGTCTCCGCCAACCACAAACCACGAACACCACCCTTGTGCCCATCAAAGAAGAGATCATCGCTGGCACGCGCTCGGCACCGTGGTCGCTCATCGACGACATGGTGGCCTTTGCCTCGCCTCGTCCCACCCTCCCTCGCCTCGTTGTTGGAAATCCCGGGCGGTCGTACACGATAATGCATTACCGCGAGGGGTCCAGTGCATTGTCCACTGCCTCCGTGTCATGAACCAGAATTGGGCCACCCCGAGAGTGGCTAGATGGGCCCGACACGCAGCCGCCGGCCCGAGAGGGGGGGGGCGCGCAGCAAGGGGGCGCGCCCCTTGCCGCCGCCTTCCTTCTCCCCGCACGATTCGAGTTTGCTTCATATTCAAGTTAGGATTATCTTAGGTAATTTTTGGTGTGCAAGGGGATATCTCATCTATAAGGGAGACACTTGTTAGGAAAGAATAAGTTAGGATATGCTTGTAAAAGGTATTCGATCGTATAAGGAAACCTTATAGAGATTGCTTAGATTACAAGTCCCACTAGTCGGGCTATATAAGCAAGAGGCATGTAATCTCTAGGGGATAAGCAAGCAAATAAAACATATCTATCGTTTTCGGCTCTTGGCCTTCCCTCCCCGCACCCCGCGCCGCCCCTCCCCCCCTCCCCCCCCCCTCCCCCGCCCTCCGCACGCCGCCTCTCTCTCCCAGACGGCTCCTCCCTCCCCTCCTCGCTGCTCGTCCGGCCGCTCGTCGTCGCCGGCGAGAAGCTGCGGCCGACGACATCGCCGAAGCTTCGGAGGGGACGAAGGACACGTGTCAATTCCGGCCTAATCTAGCCGGAATCTAACGACACCAGTATCCGGGGAGACCGGGCGATTCCCACCACCCATGGCTTCCGAGATACAGGGAGTTCAACGCGGGCGCTGAAGGAGCTCCTCGGCGTCACCGCGCCCGGATCATCAAGCGCCGGCGACATGGAGGACCGCCTCCGTCGTATGGAGCACGCCTACACCACCTCGAGATCCCGCAAAGACATACGACGACCACGCTGAGGACGGCTCGATGGCGGGCCCGCGCTGGCACAGGCGGCTCGGCCACCGCCCCCAACCTGCCTCGACTCGGCGTCGGCTCCGACCCCGCTATCCTCCAGCTTGAGGAGGCGGATGACGTTATGCGTGACGCACCGGCCGTCGCCATCGACGTCATCCTCGACGACACCGCAGCACCGGCTGCCCTCTCCTCCGCCGACACCGCGACCGCGAGACTCTCCGGCGAGATGGCGTCACCGCGGCGCCCCCTCCTACCCTTAGCGCCACCGCGGCGCCCCTGCTCCCGGCCCCTCGTCCGCGCCACCCGCGGCGCCCAAGACCGTCTTTGCCATCGGCATTGCACCCTCCCCGCGTCACGCGCCCTACAAGTCCGGGAGTTCGACGGCACCGACGACCCCGACCTCGGGATTCGCAAGCCGGAGCTCTTCTTCGAGCTCAACTTAGACATCGACCCGACTACTACGTGAGTTACGCCGCCTTCCACCTCACCGGTCTTGGTGCGATCCGGTACATCGACCTGTCCAAGAAGAAGTCCCCCTCGAGTGGGACGAGTTCACCAGGCGCCTACGACATCACCCGGTCCGCCCGACACCTCGGCGCCAGGGCGGCATACGCGCCGCCCTCTCGGGGGGCAAGTTGGGCGACTACATCGACGCCCTTCAAGGTCTATGCATCACGCATGGATTTTGAGGGACGGCGCCACAGCGTCGACCTCTTCGTCGAAGGCTTACGCACCTCGCTGCGGATGGCACTCGAGTGGTTTGAGCCCCGTTCGATGGAGGAGGCCATCGACCTTGCCCGCCAAAGTACAACGGCGACGAGCCGGGCGACATCGGAACGGCGCCGGGCATCGGCGCCGGCAACGCCGCCACCACCACAGCGGCACCCGCAACATCGACAACGACATCATGGCCGCCCTGGTTGATCGCGATATCGGCCGGCCAGGCGTCTAGCCTGTTGTTATGGACGACATCGGCGGCCCGACGCCGAACGACATGATCACGGGCTACACCTGGCCACGGCGACCAACAAGGAGCTTGGGATCATCTCCAACGCTATCGAAGCTGCGGGGCTACGGCGCCAGTGGAGCCTCCACTATGGCATCGTGAGGTACTTCCACGGCCGCTACATCCCGAGCGCCTCCGAGCTTCTCAGGGACTTCATGATGGGGGAGAACGCCCCGGCGCATGGCGTAGCGGTGGGCTTCCACCTCCCCAATCGTCCCAGAGAGGATCGGGCGTTCCCAGCGTCGTCCCTCCTCCTTCAGCACGCCCGACGAGCGGATCGAGGGTGCCACCGTCCTCCTCTTCGACAACAACGGCGACATCTTCTTCCGCGTGGGAACGTCATCGTCGGTGCGGCATGGGCGCGAGGAGATCCGGTGAGATCCCGTGAGCACGCCCGCCGACCTCCTCTACGGCTGCCTCCTCGACTTCACCTCCTCGCGCCCACGTCGATCATCCACGTCTGCGGCGACTCCATGCTAAGGTGACGATGCCGACGACCCACACCTTACGTCTCTCCTCGCCGACCCCCGCGGATGATCGAGCGCGCCGGGGACCCTCGGCGCCTCCGTCATGCGTCGTGCATGGGCGGAACGTCCTTCGTGCAACCCCGCTAAGCTTCAAGTTCGGCATCTACCGGGCGACCTCCACCTCGACTTCGCCTTTGCCGACAAGGGCGCTAGTGTGCGCAGCGGCGATAACGACAAGTGCGGCCCTCTCGTCTTCTACTTGGGCTGGGTGGTCACCTCTCCGATCGGGCTGCCCTTCGCCCCTCGTGGTGGGTTGGGCGGCACGTGGGCCGCGCCGCCTCGTCGAACGGTGGGGGAGATGTTATGAACTGCAGTGGGCCACCCCGAGAGTGGCTAGATGGGCCCCGACACGGCCGGCCCGAGAGGGGGGGGCGCGCTGCAAAGGCGCGCCCGCCTGCCGCCGCCTTCCCTCCCGTCGATTCCGAGTTTGCTTCATATTCAAGTTAGGATTATCTTAGGTAATTTTTGGTGTGCAAGGGGATATCTCATCTATAAGGGAGACACTTGTTAGGAAAGAATAAGTTAGGATATGCTTGTAAAAGGTATTCGATCGTATAAGGAAACCTTATAGAGATTCTTAGATTACAAGTCCCACTAGTCGGGCTATATAAGCAAGAGGCATGTAATCTCTAGGGGATAAGCAAGCAAATAAAACATATCTATCGTTTTCGGCTCTTGCCTTCCCCTCCCACGCACCCATGCGCCATACCCGCCCCCCCCCGCCCCCGCACGCCGCCCGCCTCTCTCCCCCCAGGCGGCTCCTCCCTCCCTCCTCTCACTGCTCGTGCCGCCGCTCGTCGTCGCCGGGCGAAAGCCGCAGCCCCGTCGACATCGCCCGAAGCTTCGGAGGACGAAGGACACGTGTCAATTCGGCCCAATCTAGCCGGAATCTGACACTCCGCCACAACATCCACTTCCTCCCCAATATGCGTCTTATGGTCCAAGACCACATTCGGGTGTGCTCCACTTGCCAACGGTACAAGTCAAAGCACCTACACCTGACCGGCCTCCTCATGCCCTTGTCGATTCCAACTGCAGTGCAGTCTAGGCCGACATCAGCCTCGACTTTTTTGAGGCCCTGCCGCGCATAAGAGGGAAATTCGTCACTCTAATGGTCGTCGACTGCTTCAACAAGTATTGTCACTTTATTCAGTTAGCTCACCCCTAAAAAAAAATTCGGTGGCGCGGGCTTTCTTCTCCAACATTGTTCGGCTACACGGCATGCCGCAGTCCATGGTGTCGGACTGCGACCCGGTGTTCACCTCTACTTTTTGGCATGGACTGATACGCCTCCTAGGCGTGTGGCTGCACATTTCGACAACCTTCCCTCCCTAGTCGAATGGTTAGACAGAAGCGGCCAGCCATGTCCTCATCATGTACCTGCGGTGCTTTATCGACAGTTGCCCCCGACAATGGCTCCGTTGGCTGCCATGGGCCGAGTACGTCACCCCCTTCTGCGTGGTATACTATCGGGAACCCTCGTCCATCCACGACTATGAGCACGACAAAACCCGTGTGGAGGCGGTGGCATGGAACATGGCAGAGCGAGTGAATTCCTTGCAGACATTCGGTACAGTTTGTAGCAAGCACAAGCCGTCCAAAAGCTATACTATAATAAGACCCACCGTGCAGCTTTGTATGTAGTCGGCAACTGGGTGTGGCTCCGCCTCCGCAACCACGCCTTGGCATCGCTTCCGCGACCGATGCCATGGAAGCTCCAGCCCCATTACTTTGGCCCCTATCGCGTCATCGAGCTAATCAACAACGTCACAATGCGCCGCGCTTATGCCGGGCGCCTGCCTCCATGACGTTTTCCACATCGGCCTGCTCAAGAAGTTCGTGGGCACCTCTCCAGATGCTCACTGATATTGTCAGCCATCCACCATGGAGCTGCAGTCCCAGAACCAGAGCGAGCTGTATGTGCCCGCATGGCTCGCGGTGTCCGCTAGGTCCTCATCTAGTGGAAGGGCGAGTCCCTTGCCTCGGCGACTTGGGAAGACATGGAGGCAACCGCTATCCCGCATTTCAGCTCGAGGACGAGCTGCTCCTCCGGGGGGAGATGTGACGTGGGGCCACACCTACACAAGAAGGCACGCAAGGGACCAGTGGAGGGTCGCGGCAGCACCATAGGCTCACACCGGGCGCATGGCAGCAAGCCAGTTCGGGCTACAGCAAAGCGGTCTAGTAGAATTGCATGGCCGATCAAGGCCCAAAGTTTAGTAGTGTTGTTCTCAGGCTGTTAGAAAACAAGTTCTATTATCCAAATTCCCTAATCTCCCCTCTTCTTGAACAATCAGGTGCTGAGGGGTAAAATCTCGCCCCAACACAATGGATCGCGACTACAAACTACGTAGCCGAGGTCCAGCTACCCTGTCCCTCGACGCCCTTGACATAGCCCTATAGCTATTGCTCGCCCATGCAAACCTTCATGTGGAAGACAAACTCCCCTCAATTAGTATCGTTGAAACCATGGGTGTAGAGGAATAGAGATGTGAAGTCTACTGCCTTTCCTTTTTCCTTATTTTTTCCCTCTGTTCTTTGCATAAAAGCAGCAGAACATGGGTGTGACATAGAACTCACTGGAGTGGCATAGGCAGCAGGGTTGAGCGCGAGCTCGGCCGTCAATGTGGGTCCATGGCTGTGAAGCAGGACCGTTGACGAGTGTCTGCAGTCTGCACGGGGCAGTGGAGAGCATGGCCATGGCGCATCGAGAAGCGATGAGAATGGGGATTGAAGGGAGAGAAGAAAGGTGGAGTTGCACAACAACCTCTGTTACCATGTTAGAGAATGCAAGTCCATCTATTTCAAAGCCTTAAAGGGGAAATATGTATAAGTACAAAGTGTAAAGAACATCCTATAGTCTAGGTAAATATACACATGTATATATATATCTAACATCTATATAATGCACTTTTTAACCATTTTGGTTGATCCCTGATGGTGATCTTGGTTATCGACTATACCTATAATATCCATTTTCGTTGTAAAAAAAATCTATTATATCTGTTTTAAATGTCGATGGGCAGGTCTAGTGCAGTGGTGAGAACTGTCTCACTGAGTCACCAGGTCGTGGTTCGAAGCAGCCTCTCTGCATATTTTATAGCTTCAGATGTTTCTTAATTTTTCTTAAATTTTTTGAAGGGCAACTAAATATTTTTATTTTGTAGGGTTCTCTCATCAACATGACAGGCCCTAAGCGAGGGATAGACATGATGGACATTAGTCTAATTGAATATGACATGAGGATCAAGACAGGTGAAGACGAAAAAGACGACCTACAGCTGATCGATGGTGCATCACTCATAGGTTCCGCAGGCGAATGGGATCAACCACTTACAATGCGCATTCCTGGAAGTTATGGTGCAGTTGACATAACTTTATCACGTTTTAATTCTGCAGTTGAGGCCACTGTAGAGGTTCTGATATCAGAAGTAGAATGCAGTTTCAATTTGTCGTTCAGTAGTTTAACTAGTCATCTGAGTAAAGAAATTAGGCTCTTTCATGGTGCCATCGCTGGGCCGCGAAGCTTGCAGAGGTCTGTGGTTGCCATACCATGGGATTCTTCGATAAATTTGAAGTTCAAAGCAGGCGCGTTGTCATCCAGTTCCAACCAACATTACTGTTCTTTCATGGCCAAAGTCCATGGGCATGATACTCAAGAAATAAAGACTCCTTTTGCTTTAATCTCAGTAAAAGTGACTTGGTCGATGTTGCCAATTGGACTGGGCTGCCTTTACTAGGCTATAACTTTCTGTTTCTATTATGTAAAAAGTGGGTCCCAGGAACCAACTACGCTAAACATAGGTGTTATAAGCTTGGGCTCTGAATTAATGTAACATGGTACTAGTCTTTTTTAATAACTAGTCCATCAACCCGTGCTCTCGCACGGGTTAAAATCCTTTTGAAGGTTGCATGACACGGTGTTGTGCAATGATGTGCCATTAATACCTTAATGATTTTTGCTTGTAGTCTGTATCCATTAGTTGGATTGGATAGTCCACCACATTTGAATAGATTTGTTTCTAGATTTATTTGACCAAATAGTCAAGATACATTACTTAGTTGAGATAAAGGTTGGACATATTTATTGTCTGTTTGAAGTTTTTAAGATTTTTACGTTGTTTTTCAAGAACAGTTGACCTGATATTATGTTATCACATTTTTCCACTTTATTTGAAGTGTTTGGTGCTTCAGCACTCCTTAGCTGGATCACAATGAAATAACTGGAGAAGATCCTCCAACAGATCAATCAGGGTTTATGTTTTCATTTTTATACTAATTTTTTATGTGCATAATCATCCCTTAACATCACTCGTTGTCCTCGTAGAACAGGTTTATAAGCCGACACAAAGTGGATATATTGCTTTTAAAACACCCACGCCCAATTGAAGAGTTCTCTCGTTACAAACTTGAGTTTCCTCATTACAAACTATCGTACAAAATAAATAGTTCATATAATCCTTAACAATCAAATGAAACTGTTTGTTAATTCTACCTAATAAAAGGATCCATTTGAATTACCTTTAGGCTAGATATTTTCAGCTTTTATATCTCTCGATGAATTGGTTTCTTTTTTTTGTCTAGAGGCAACTCAGCCTCTTCTTTCTGTTTTTTGCCTTGTATGACTTACTTTCTTCATTGAACTCATTTTGATTAGTTTCCTGTTCAGGACTTCTGGATATGTGCATCCCAGTTCCTTCGCAAATTTAAAATGTTAATGTGTCATGTTTGATAATTGCTACTATATAGCAATATGAAGAAAAATAAATGTGTGAATACATATTAATGATTATTTTTCACTGATAGTTTGTTTCACAAATTTCTTCATTAGAACCTTCTATTTTACAAATCCTTTTGGCAGCATTTATTACATCAATTTGCGTTGGCTATTCATCTATCTAGTATACTACAATTACATTTCTTCTTGCCTTTTTTTTTTTTCTTTTTTATAGTGTGTATGGACTCCTTGGTCATTAAGTTTTCTTCATCACCTCTTAGTTCATAGTCACTAATGTGCACTTTCTACGTAGAAACTCTTGTTAAGTATTAAAAACATGTTTATAGAGGAATGACTATCAAGGTTTTTCTTTTAAATTACATATTTTTAGCTCAGTTAATTTTGTTGATTTTTTCTTGGCCTTTTGCCTTCATGTTCTTCGTAAACACTTATGAGTCATTGGCACATTCTTCGAGGAATGATAAATACTTATTAGGTTTCATGGAAATAACAGTGAAGCTATTTTTTTTATCTATATCGCCTATGAATTCTTGATATATGCAATCAAGAGAATAAACTTAATTAGTGTGTTGAAGAACTACATAATTGTGACATAAGGCGATGCTTCTCTATGGAAGTACCTCAATTGGTTGGATTTTTAACATACATTCTTTTCTTTTTGCATTTTTCTTGTTGCTGGAAGTAGTCCTATTACCATGTTTTTTGTAGTACATTCTTTTCCTTCAAAGAATTTGAGTAGTTAAATAGAAGAGAAAAATAATTTAAAAATACAATGTACCAACGTTTTGTTTTCTGATTGGTGCACACCAGACATGTCACTCTCCATTTCCCCTTCTTTCCATGTACTCCCTCCATCCTAAATTCTAAGTCATTATTCCAACAATCTTGGAGAGTCAAAGCATTTAAAGTTTGACCTAATTTATATGATCACATAATACCATTTAGGATGTCAACTACGTATCATTGATTCTACGTTAATTATATTTTCATAGTAATTGTGCCTATTTGATGCCACCGAATCTTTATAATTCTCTCTAATTTTTTTTTGTCAAACTTGAGATGCTTTGACTCTCCACGATTCTTGGAGTGACTTGCAATTTAGAATGGAGGAGTAGGTCCTGAAATTGTGCATGCATAGTACTTGTTTGCACATAATGTAAATAGTATAGACACAGAGACATAATTGAGTTGCAGCTAATCTTTCTAGCCCTTTTATGCATTCTTCTATAATTGATAGTTCCTTTGCCAAAAGTTCTACAATAGATAGTATTTATGTAAGGTATCTTCTACTTCTTTTAAATTAAAAAAAAATTCTTAATTCTGGTGAACGATGAAAAGAAAAAACAGTGAATAGGTTGGCCAGATGAGTTCCTTTTCGCACCTGGTTAAAATATATGTAAGTGCAATCTGGCAGATGCATATACATTTTGTTCGCGTGGATATATTTCACTTTTTCCCCTTAACAGATCAAGATTGGATAGATTCCCTCACGTTACTAATGGTGGATGTACCACCGTATACCATCAAATTCATTTTCTCTCCTTAACCGATTAATATTTTCACTGATATTTTTTGTCCAAAACATAATATATTATTTTATTATTTAATCTATAATGGCATAGTTTGGTAATTTTATAAAAATAAAAATATATCCAATGGTAATGGATAGCTAGAGACTTTCGATTTGCATTGTACCTTCATATGCTTTTCGAAAAGCTACAATATTTTTCACATTTGCACTGTATCTTCATATGTGCTCAACCTGTGTTTAGATGAAAATGTGAAAATATGAAGATAGTTTAGAATTAGGGATTATATGAAGATAGTAATTATACTATTTTAATATGTGAAAATGTGTTACTGTACCAGACTTAATTATACTATTTTCTCTATATCATCAATGACATAAGTGAATAATTCAGAATATTATAATAATATTTTTGGCACCTTTTTTATATATACTTGATATGTGTAGATAGTTTAGAGTTAGGGATTTCATTACATTATCTATGTTTGGTAGTTACATAGGTGTGTAATCTATATATGAAAATTTAGAGCTTATATTATATTGTTAATTTTCCTAATCACATACTCCCGATATCCCGAAATAAATCTTACCTCATATTTCGATGAGTCAATAAATCTTAACTCTAGACCAAATATATATAGGAAAGTACTATAATGGCAAATGTTCAAATGAATATTAGGGGAGCAAATTTGGGCTACTTTTTACTTAATGGTAATTATGGTCTACCAAATACGTGCAATATAAATAACTTTGACAAACTCTCAACCCTTGTGCCTTGTTTTGTTAGACAAAATTAATTTGACACTTTACTTAACTAAGGTTTTATATTTCTTTAAAATACCATATATTTTTATTAATTATAACTTATAAGGTAATAGAATGCCAATTAGCAATGACATTGTAATTCATGCTTCTTCAAAATATAAAACAAATAATTTATTAGTCTTTTTCTAAGTCAGATAGCACGTGTAATGAATGTTATGACGAATTTGGCTTCAGTTATCGTATAGGTAAACTGGACAATTTAACTACTCCCTTTATTTCAAATTATAACATTATTGTTTTAGCATGTATCTAGATGCAATGTTTATCTAAGTGCATAGGAAGAAAATGTATCTAAAAAAGCCAAAATTTTTGTAATTTGGAATAAATATAAATGATGCTCGAAAGGAAAATTGCATTTAGAGTTGAGCTAACAGTACCTTGAGCAGACCGAACACTTCTTAATTGATTGCCTGACTACTTGTCGTCATTAGGTGGCCTGCGTACGTATACGACAGAGTGACCATGAAAGCATATACTATTAATATTGTACGTGAAGCTTGGTACTCATCCTCATCCACGGTCCATGGATGTCTATGTGGTTTAATTGTTGATGACAGAGGTCCAAATCGATGAGAGAGAGCATATACTATTAATATTGTACGTGAAGCTTGGTACTCATCCTCATCCACGGTCCATGGATGTCTATGTGGTTTAATTGTTGATGACAGAGGTCCAAATTGATGAGATCTTGTCGCACTCAAGTTCCCTACAATGAATCGATGATCGGGGTTCAACCGTGGAATGCGTTTCTGCGTCAACTCGTCAATGAATCGATGATCGGGAACAAAATATAGAATATCAAGCAACAAACAGATCGATTGCAAACTAAAAAGGGAGATCAGGCAACAGACCCTAGAAGGACGTACAACAACTTCTTCATGGAAACTAAGTCCACACAGCCACGTTCTGACGTTCAATGCTTGCGTTCTGGCTTGGGTTGTCCCCGTGAAACAGACGCCGTCGGCTGGAGCCGCCAGCTGCTGGGGTTTGGTTCTGGGTGACCTGGCCGGTGAATAAATCTCCTCGGCTGTAGGACACCCGCGAGGAGAGTGAAGGGCACGACGCTACGCGGCTGCTAAATCTTCGCGTAGGATGGCGATGAGGAGGGTGAAGGAAGCACGCTGCTGCTCCTATTGATGGTTAATCGCCCTCGGGTTATTCATACGGTGATTTAGATCCATGCAAATATCACACGCAACAAAAATTAGATCGCTTAGTTTATTAGGTGTTTATTTTGGAACAGATCCGATGGCTATGGTTATTAGAGTATTAGATTGATGGCCAGAATTGCTCACTAAGGGAACGTGATGGTAGACCCATCATATATTAATTTATTAAGGAATTATGTGCATCTCGATAAAAAATTCAAGATTTTGTTGGTACGCAAAAATTTAGGCTAATTGTTTATTATTATTATTATCTATATATATAGAATGGCGTACTGGGTAATTTCTTTTTAAAAGTTAAGTTAGATCTGACGGCTACATTGCTCCAATCTTTGGTTTGATGGCCGGATGTTTCTAATTAACGTGAGAATTTCTAGCATTTATTTTTTTTTTCTAGCGTGTTTGGTGAGAATTAACGTGGAGCCTCCATTGGAGCCTCCAATTAGTAATAGTAAGAAGTTTTGTTTTGCTCCCCGCCGGGCGCTTTCGAGGAACGGTGGGTGCCTCGGTGCCGGCAATAAAGAATTTATAAGCCGCGGTGCCTCCTCCCTCGATGGCGTAGCGCAAGATGGACACGGACGCAGCCGTTTATCCCGGTTCAGGCCAACGGGGCCCTACGCCCAGCCGGGGGTGTGTCCCCGCCGTGTTACCTCAAGGCCAAAGGTGAGCCTCGCAGAGGGGTTACAGCGGCCGCTGGGGAGAGACGCTGGTCTCAAGCCCCACGATCGTGGTTATGGTGGTGGTGGTGTGCGCTTCTCCGTGTGAACCTCGGAGTTGAGCGGGCTCGAATCCAATCAATCCTCTCTAATGAGGCATTACTACCCCCCTTTATAGGAGAAGGAGAGAGATAATGTTTACACCGTGGACACCTAGGTGGCTAATTCCCGAGGCTGCACCGTTGGATGTGCGCCGCCGGGGGTCGGCGGGCTTGGATGTCGCTGACGAAGACACGCGGCCCCGATCCGGGATGGTGGACGTGCCGCCCTTCCGCGGCGCCCCCGGTGGTTCCGTGAGGCGCCCCTCACAATCCGCGCATGGCGAGGGCCGGTCCCGCAGGTCGCCGGGCGCGTCGTCGTGCCCGGTGGTCCGCCTATCGCGGGCGCTTTTTGACGGTGCTCGGGAAATGCACGCTGTCATCCTCGTTTCCCGTGCGTGTGGCGTAATATGTCACCGTTCAGCTTTGCGCCCCATCGCCGGATTGGGGAGACGATTCGCGCTCGACGGATCATGCGTAATCGATGGCACCGGGCGCCGTCGCGCCGTCACGACATTGAATGCGGCGGTTTCCCCCTCCGACCGGAACCTCCCACGCCCGAGGGTTGGCGACCCTAGACGGGCTAGTTGGGCGCTCACCCGAGGATGGAGAGCTGGTCTCCTCGGGCGAGGCGGAGTTTTTGCGCCCGAGGGTGGTGAGCGCCAGGCCACCCTGACGGCGAGATTTCTCCCGGCCGGTGAGCTAGGCCGCCCGGACGAAACGGAGATGCGTGGTCGTCCGAGCCATGGTTTGTCGGGCCGGCGACGATGGAACGCCATGGTTCGTTGTTTTGCGCAGGTCCTGACCTTGTCCTTCGTGAGCGCATAAGCTCTTTGTGTTGTGGTGATTCCATTTGGGGCTTTGTGGGGCCGCCCTCAGAGGCCATCTGTAGGGCCGATTCCGCTGCCGTGTGAGCGCCGTGGGCTCCATGGCTCGGTCCATCGCCCGCCGGGCCGCCGCCCCTCCGTGCGGGATGATAGCGGGCTAGGTTTTTTACGGGCCTTGGCGGGCCGGCAGATTCTCACAGCTTTGAGAATGTCTCGGGGCCCAATATTTAGGTCCCCCGACGGCAGCCCCCGAGCCCCCGAGCAAGTGAGGACTCGCCGGTTCCGCCGGCTCCCGCCGCCTTTGTTTCTCAGGGTGGTTTTTGTCTACAATGGGTGCGTGGGCGAAGCGCACCGTTGGGTGTAGCCCCGAGGCCCTCAATGGAATGGCGGATTCCTTCGAGGTCTTTTTATCTCTCGACACTGGCAAGACCGAAACAGCCTCTTAAATTGCGCTTATTTGTGCGAGTCTTTCATTTTTGCGCGGCAGCCCGAGGCCCGCGCTATGTGCGCAAGGTCGACCCGTGCCTCCTCGACTTTGATCATACGCTCCTGCCTTCCCTCCCGAAAGGGAGGAGGAGGGGAGACACGCCACAATGCCCCCGTAGAAGTCACGTGTCGCGGCTCCCAGTGAGCGCTGTAGCGGGTCTCGCTTAAAGCGGGTGCCCGTGCCCCCTTGCCGAGCAAGGGTCGGCTATGTGATCCAGATTCACCCCATGAGAACCTCGCGGACCGCTTAGCGGATCCCGGGGGTTTGGGCGGATAACCCCCGAGGGCCTGTGGGCCTCCCACGGATGGGACATCTCTATAAGCGACCCGCGGCCTTAAACACGTTCAGAAATCCGAGCCCCAGGGGGCCGGGTATAGCCGGTTGTGCATTTCCCTCCCGCCCCTCGCTCGGGTTATCCTCAGGCGATCATAGAAACCCCGTGTGGCCCAGCACGGCAACCTCTGAACGTAGGGTGTGTCAGCCGAAAGCTCGTTTTTTTCCGGGCGGGCGGAACCGCCAACGGAACGACTTTTTAAGCCCCTCGTGGTCGGGCGCCGGATAAGGGTGGCGGACGGTTTTACCTCGACCGGAAGACGAGGCGCCTAGTCGCCTCGCCCAAGGTGGCGCGACCGCTGCGGTGATGGGACGCGGCTTACGCCTTCTTGTCGGGCGAGATCGAGGGCTCCGTCAAGGTGCATTACGCGCCCTCGACGGTTCCACCGCTTTGGCCGCTGGATGAGCTGTTTCCGCTCCGCCGTGGCCGCCCATTCCGTGAGTCGGTTTGGTTGCCTGTGCCGGGCGGTTTGCCTTCCCTTCCCTATAAATATGGGTCCCGGCTGCATAGTTGCTCTTTTGCTCTTTGCCATCGCTTTCTTGCCTTCTTGCCGCAAAGAATCGGGAGATAGAGAGATAGTGTGGGAGAGATTAAGGAGAGATTCACTTGCCTTGCGCCGTGTGATCGGGTTGCTAGCGGTTGCCACCCTTCGCTCCCTTTCATCCATGGCGCAATAGCGGTGACGGCGCTGAGGGAGGTGCTCGATGCCGAGCCGTGGCCGAGGACGACGGCGACGGAGGAGAAGCTCCAGCCGGGTCCCGCCGATGAAGGGGTTTCTTCCCCCGCACCGATGAAGTGCGGCCGGGTGGGATTGCTTCGATTGGACCGAGGAGGAGCCTAACCCTCCCGATGGCTGGTGAGCTTGATGGATCTCACCGGCCGCTGTGATGCCGGCAGCTCGCTTCATTCGGCGATCCTCCACTACTATGAAATCGAGCTTCATCATCGCCCCGAACCCGATCTCCTGTGCCGCCATCTTCGTCACCCTTTGTGAGGATTCTGGGGATCGAGCCGCATTGGGACCTCCTGTTGTGGTTCTTCAAGGCTCCGCCTCAATCTCAGCGCGGGGCCAACCACGGAGGGCGCCGCGTTGGAGGCCAGGTTCAAGTCCGCCGGAGCGTAAAAGCCGGTGAGCCGATGCGGGCACATCGTCTCAAGCTCACCTCCTCCAACAAGGGGTGGCAAGATCGGTGGTTCTACCTCCGCAACGACGAAAACGCGCTTCCAGGTGTACCGGGCGTGTCTCAAGCATGTCGCCCGAACCGCTGGGGTCCCCCTCGGAGGATCATCATCGGTTGGAGGGCCTCGGCCGGGCGGTCCGCGGCTCCGGGGAAGGGCGTGAATCTTTGCCGCCGTGGTCGCCGCTTTCCATCGGGCGGGTGTTGCCGCTGATGGCTCGCCCTTTGCTCATGTGCCCAGATGACCCCGAGGCCGGGGTCTTGGTGCGTCAGCCGGATGTCGGCCTTACGCGTTTCCATCGATGGCTCGGCAAGAGGGTGAGGATGCGTTGGGGGTCCAACACACGTGCGTATCCCCGAGATCCCCATGCCCCGATCGAGGGTATATCTCCTCGTAAGTGCTTCTTGACTTGATTGTCCTTGCATTGCTTCGGTGCATTGTCGCCATGGCGCTTCTCACTCTCTTTCTTCCCCGCGGGGCCGTCCCGAACTACCGCGACCCCCCCGCGTGTGTAGGCATTGGATGCCGATCGCCGGGCGGGCGAACCGCAAGCGGAACGAGCTGCAATGGGCGCCATGCGTTGAAGAAGGGGAGAAGAAGAAGAGAACGTGGCGCGAGCGCGTGCTTCTGCCGGCGACGGGCGAGGCGAATACCACCTCGACCACCGAGGAGCGAGGATCCGGAGGACCGCTTCGCGCGTGAACTGTCGGATGGCGACATACGGCTGGCGCCGACACGGGGGCTCAGACGCGAGTCGAGGCTTTCTGGCCGAGCACGAGCCCGGGCGTCGAGGGGATCGCCGACACCCGTGCGCCGAGGGTTTTCCCGCCGAGTCCCGGGACCGTGGCGTTGGCCATGGCACCTCGTCCTGGGGTGAGGCTTCGAAGGGCCGACGCCTCACCGCGGTACCCCTCGGGGCGCCGTGGGCACACCTGGGGGACGCAGCCGGGCGACTCGCCCGATCCGGCCCTTGCATACGGTATCACGTGGGGAGACGGCGCAGCGTCGACGCGACGACGCCGGTCGCGGCCATCCCGAGCCTCGTCGGTCTCGGGGGGCGATCCCTCAAGCCGTGAGTTTCCTTTCGCCTTTGCAATCTTGATTTTCTTACGGCGTATGGTTGCCTTTGTTTTGACGTGCGCTTGACTTTAGGAAACGGGGCCGCCGTTGCTCGCACCCCAAGAAGGCCCTAAAGGCTAGTGCACACCCAACCCGGCGCCAGAGCCGGGGTCGATCCCGGCCAAGATGCCTCGCGCTGCGTCGAGTCCTCTGTGGTGCCGGCCCGAGCCCCAAGTGGGGTCGGTCCCCCCGACCGACGGGGCCGCGCGAGGTGGTACGACCCATGGTGGCGATGGTGGGTTGGGCGCCCGGTAGGTGGTGATCGACACGGAGGCTCGGTCGCGCCACGGGACACCGCCAGCGGAGCAAGGCGCCCGAAGGAGAGGTCGCGGCGCCGCCCCACCCCCGGGAGGTCAACTTTGTTCGGAGTTCGCAAGAGAGCTCAACACGGCGAGACGCCGCCGTCTCCGCTGTTCCATTTCGGCCGACCCTAGGGCACGAGCCGTACAACCCGACGCCCCGCGCTCCACGTGTCCCGGGTTCGAGGCGGCCCTTGGCGAAGCGTCGTCTTCGGCCATGACGAGGACCGCCTCGTGGCCCCCCCGAGGGCCCCACGGACTCCGGGTCGGGTTCCCGGAGCCGCGGAGCCTGCCGGTGGGGAGATGTATCCTCTCTCGAGAGCCCGACCGGGCGGGTCCGCCTCAACCCCGGGCGAAATGTTTGGGGTCTCTTTACCCGCGGTTGTCGATGATCGTCCGAGGTCCCAAGGAGTGGAGGACCCATGAGCGAATCCGCCGCGGTCGCCGAGGGGCTAGCGAGGATCGGGAGACCATAACCGGCCGCCTCGCGGAAGTCGACGCGGTAAGCATCTTGATGGCCATCCCCTCGCCGCATGTCCTTTGTGCTTGCGCGTCTTGATGAGTAGCATTGTCGTTTGATTTCCGCCGCCGGAGAGAAGTCCGAGTCCTTCGAACGAATCCGAACCGAATGCCCTTGGTCAAACTCGAGGTGAAGTTGACCGGGCCCGCCGAGCCTCCCCGCTTGCCGCCTGCCCGAGCAGAAAGGGAGTCCCGGGCCGGACGACTCCCCTGAGGCCGAGCTGATCAAGGCCGTGTCCGAGTCCAGCAAGATGGATGACATGGCTCGATGAGCCACGATTTTTGTGGAGGCTCGGACCTCCCCCTTCAAAGTTCAAGAGGCCCATGACGGGGACCGGGTCCCGGGAGGAGGCGACGGCAGGCGGAGATGTGCGACGCCAACACTCGTGATCGGGCGAGTTGGTGTCCGAGGCGAAGGAAGGAGAAAGAGCGGTTTGTAAGTCGATCGCCGCCGAGGAGCACAACGCCATCTTCCGGGCCGGGCGGCCGGCGCCAGTGGTCGCCCTGCGTCCTTATCCTTTTCCGTTCTTGATTACTTGCTTTTGCCGACGCCATCTTTGCCCGCGTTGCGAGGCGGAGAAGGTCCGGGACCGAGGCCGTAGACAACGCCGCCACGCTGCCTGTGGGCCGGAGCGAGCGTAAGTCATGAGCCGGAGGATGCCCACAGTCGACTTCGTCCGGGCCGCGGTGGGATAACCTAGAGGTTGGTCCACATACCGCGGCCGCTCGAGCGCCGTGGGCGGCTATCTTCGTCCCGAGCTCCGAGCGTTTTCCGGAACGGCATTCGCACATGCTGGCGGTGGTCTGCTCCCACTTCCCCGGAGTCAAGATCTTGGACGGTGTCGCTGGCGAGCTTCTTCCTCGCCCGGCGACGGCGGGAGGAGGTTGATCCGGCCGAAGGGATGCCGGCGCGCCAAGACCCAAAGCTATATAACTTTGTGGATGGCGCCGCGACTGTTTGTCATCAGCGTTTTGAGCGAGGTGTGTCCCCGTACTCCCCCATAGAGTCCCGCCTACGAGGGCGGACACGGAGATGGTGGACGCCATGTTCGAGGGGATGCTTGTAGGGGGTAAACGCCACCCTCGGGAGCAAGCCGCCGAGGGCGTTGCTCGTGCCGAAACCTCTGTCGGGTAGGCGTGAGGCACAAGTAGATGAGGCCTCCCTCCCCTGATCCTTTCCTTGCATGAAAAGATTGGAGCTTGTGAGATGGATGTGTATAAACAATGGCGCCGCCCAGGTCTATGGCCTTGGCGGGTGCACTCATGTTTTTAAGGTTGCGTTCCCAGAATCTCTCGTTTATTGTGTGGCCGGGTCGCTTGCTTTCTCCGCCGCGAGGATAGTAACCGTGGACGCCAGGGGGGCAGTCCATACGGGTGCCACTAGGGCGTCCGTTTGCCTCGGTTATCTTGCTTTGGATTTGTGCGCGCCACCTTCGCAACTTAAACGATTACTGAAATCTTGGCGAAAACTTTTTGAAGAAAAGTTTTGAAAAAGAGGGTCCCCGGGGGTCCCATGTAACCCCCGAGGAGTTTAGTCTTGCCGACGGGCAGGCTAAGACTCCCTTGGGTTTGGTAACAAGAAGCACTTTTTTTCGTAAAAGATGTAGATCTTTTTATTGAGTGAAAAAAAAAAATAATCGATGTTTGACTTCTAGTCGAATTTAAGCAGTCGGCGTAGCTGTTCTATGTTCCAGGCGTTGGAGTAGACTTCGCCCTTCTCGTTCTTCAACTTGTAGGTTCCGGCCTTAATATTTCGCAATGAAATAAGGCCCTTCCACGTGGCGTGAGTTTGTGACGCCCTTTGTTGTCTCTGCTTCGGCTGAGCACGGGGTCGTTGATTTGGAACTCCCGAGGCTTCAGTCGCTTGGCGTGATACTTGCGCAGAGCTTGTTGGTATCTCGGCGAGTCGCAGGAGCGCAACGTCTCGGGCTTCATCAACTTGGTCAATGGAGTCTTGCCTCGCTTCGTTTGCCTTGCTCGATGTAGGCTCGCAGCCTCGGGGACCCATATTCGATGTCCGTGGGCAAGATTGCCTCAGCCCCATAGACTAGAAAGAAAGGGCTGAACCCGTGGCTCGGCTTTTCGTTGTTCGGCTCCATAGAACCCACGGCAGCTCTTGGTACCATCTTTTCCCGTATTGGTTTAAATGATTGAAGATCCTCGGCTTGAGCCCTTGCGAGATCATGCGGGTGCACGCCCACTTGACCGTTGGTCTTCGGGTGAGCTACCGCCGAGGTATCCACCGGATGCCATAGTCGTCGCAAAAGTCGAGGAACTTCTTCCCCACGGTTGGTTCCGAAACCAGATGATGGAGTTCGACTCCAAAACGGAAATGATATTCGTAAAGAATTTCACCAGTTTCCCGCTGTGAGGGTTCACCACGGCTCGGGCTTCGATCCATTTGGAGAACTTGTCACGGCGACAAGGACGTGAGTGTGTCCTCCCAGGGCACCTTTTCGGGGGCCCAATCATGTCAGTCCCCACACCGCAAATGGCCAACAAGAGGTATGGTTTGCGCTGCTTGAGCCGGGAGGTGCGTCTGCCAAGAATTGGCATTCCTTGCAGGTACGCGAGACTTGGTTCGCGTCTCGCACCGCCGAGGGCCAAGAGAAGCCTTTCCTGAAGACTTTACCGACTAGAGTCCTGGGCGGCGTGGATGACCGCGTTCCCGCGCGGGTGTTAACGAGCAATTCTTGGCCTTCTCACCCGAGGGTATGCATCGCATGTATACTCGAGGCTCCTCTCTTGTAGAGTTCCCTTTCTCTCAATCGGTGTGAGGACTTCCCGCCGCTAATCGGGCGAGCCTTCGGTCTTGTCCTCGGCAGCTCTCCCGGGTGAGGTACTCCATCGGCCGGTTTTCTCCATTCAGGGATCGGCTGGCCGCCATAGCTTTGGTGTGCCTTCTTTGTGGTGCTTCCCTCGTGAGAGCCCGGTACCTCCGGGTGTACTGCCAGAGGGTTTTTGAGGTTCTGTGAGACGTCGGGAACGGTACCCTGTTCTTGCGACCTTGGCCGTTCATCCACGGCCTCGTTGCCTTGGCGTCATGCTTCGCGTACTCAAGCCCATGGAACTTTTTCCTCCAATTTGCGACTTCAGACAATACGCCCATCTTGGGGTCGTGGCACGCCGGGAGGCCTTCATGACTGGCTCGATGACCAACCTGTGAATCCTTCCGGGGTTTCCAACCGCCGGATGGATTAGGTCCGCCGCGATCCGGAGACCGCTGACCCGACTCAGATGGGCGACGCTGTTGGAGAACTTAAAATGCGGTTTAGGATGGCATACCTCGTGGTGAACCACGAGGTGAGATGAAGAGAAAACCAGCCGCCAACGCTGCCTCATCATCGGATCCATCGAAATACATGGTCCAGCACTTTGCCTGGATGGGGTGCGGGGTATGTTGCCCCGGTCCATTCGCCACAAAGGTAGCTAGGACCCGGGATTTGATGAATCCAGGCAGCTGAATGATATAGTTTCGCCCATGAGCTCCATCGCCCACCGCCACTCTTCCCGCGGGCCTCTCGGTTTTGGAGGATCTCCCAGAGAACGAGGATACCACGGCAAAAGGGTGCGCGAGGAAGTAGTGGCTGAGTTTCTTCGTCCATACCACATGGCCATGGCGCATTCTTTCTGCATCCGTGAATACCTAACCTTGGTGTCGGAAAGCACTTCACCGATGAAGTAAACGAGGCGTTGTACTGGCAACGTGTGCCCTCTTCCCGACGCTCCACTACGACCACCGCCGCACCGACCACCCGTGGGCAGTGGAGTATAAGAGCAGGGTTTCTCCCGGATTTGGCTGGTCCCCACGGACCGCCTTTTGTCGTTCAGCTTCTTGAGGTTGCCAGGGCCTCTTCCTATTTCGGGGGTCCCAGCCGGCGCTTCACGACTGAAGCCGGATAGAGGATCAGGCCCTTCTCCCCGCCCGAGATGAACTCGCTTAATGAACGAAGCCGCCCATGACCTTGCTCGACTCCCTTGAGATCTTGGATCGACCCATCTTGGTGATCGCGCCAGTGCTTGGTTGGGTTTGCTTCGATGCCTCGTTGAGAGACGATAAACCCGCCAGCATCCTCGGGGACACCGAATACGCATTTTCGCTGAGCTGGTGGTACTCCCCTTCTTGTTTAGGCACTGCGAACTTCCCCTTCAGGCCGCCCACCCGAGGCGTTTTCCGCCGACCACTATGCGTCGCCAACGTAGGCCTCCACGATCCTTCCAATGAGTTCTAAGATGATTTGCATGCACCGGGCTGGTATGTTGCCCCAGCGTTCCTCAGCCCAAGGGCATGGTGAGGTAGCAATGCATCCCGGCGTGAAACGAGGTCGCGCCGGTCGGACTCTTTTCATTTTGATCCGGTGATAACCGAATACGCCACAAGAAAGGACAACGTTTCACATCCCGCAGTGGAGTCGACAATTTGGTCGATTCGAGGCAAAGGAAAGGAACTTTTGGACATGCTTTGTTGAGACTAGTGTAGTCCACACACATCCGCCGCCATTTCCCATTCTTCTTACTAATACAGATTAGCTAACCACCGGGGTGGAATACTTTTATGAATCAGCCTCCAAGAGTTTGTGGATCTCCTCGCCGATGATCTTCCGCTTGGCGTCATCAAAACGGCGCAAGCGCCGCATGACCGCTTTGAGCCCGGCCGATGTCTAGGAGTGCTCGCGACATCCTCGGTATGCCCGCATGATGTCGAGGGTCCCTACGCAAACGCCTGCGATTCGCCAGCGAGAAGTCGACGCAGCACGGGCTTCCTATTTCGGATCCGTGTCCGAAGCCGATGGTCGCAGAGTTTCTCCTTCGTTCTTGGGATCGAGCGGATCTTCTTGGTGCCCGAGGAGGGCTCGGCTCCATACATGGGCGCGCTTTGGCCCTCATGCTCGATCGTGATTTCGCCAAAGCTTTCTTCGCGACGGGCGGCGAGTGCCTCGCGAACGGCGAAGTGCTCGCATACCCACGCCTCCACGCCGCACTCGTATGCATGATGGCGCGAGCCAGCGAGGATGACACCCTTCGCCCCGCAGATCTTGAGCTTGGAGGTACGTGTAGTTCGGGACGAGCCCATGAACTTGGCGATAGAGTGGCCGCCGAGGAGTGCGTAGTACCGCGGACCCCAAGGATCTCAATGTGAGAGTCTCTCTGCCCGGTTCGAGGGTCACCGGGCAAAACCGTAAGTCGACCGCCTCGGAGCTTTTAGCCGCTGTCGGGACGACGCCATTGAATGCCGCCCTCCAGGGCGGATTCGACTTGTCTACCCCCGGAGGTCGAGGGTTTCTTCGTGATGAGGTTGAGGCCGCTTCCTCCGGCCCATGCGGACTTTGGTGAGCCGAAAGTGTTGGCGATGATGGATCCACCACCGCGATAAGCCCCGGTTCGGATGTGCCGGGGTGATCCGACTGGTCGAAGGTGCTGGCTCGGTCCTACCACTTGCGCAGCTTCGCTGCCGCCCGCGGGCATAGACCTCCGACGCCCTTCTGCGCCGACGGATCTTATTACGTTGCCGTGCCGCCAAGATCATGAAGCAGCTTATTCACCTTCGAACTCGTTGCCCTTGGCGCTACCCTCAGGAGCCTCTTCCTCTTCACCCTCGGGATGGCCTTTGAGCTTGGCGAATGTTGGCGTATATTCTGCACTCCCCGTGGGTATGCTTGACCGCAGCTATGGTTCCGTATGGCTTTGAGCATGTCATCGGTTAGTTTTGTGGCGGGGCCGGGGCTCCCTTGCGATCGAATCGCAGCCCACCATGTCTTCATCGCCCGCTGGGCGGCGTGGGCTCTACCCACCGCTGGTGTTTTTGCCGGGGTGCCGGGCGCCAAGCACGGATGGATCGCGTAAGCCGCACGGCTGAGCTCGCCGCGTGGCGTGACGTCCCGCTGCCATTCGCCGGAGACGCCGCTGAATCGCGCATCCCGTGGGCGGGACTCGACATTGAAGCATTCCCGCTGGGGTCATATAGTGGACGTCATCACGGTGCACGCGCGGCGTCAACGCCTGAGGAGGTTTCATTCTCCTGACGCGTAGAGCGAAGTCTCTCGCCTTCCCGACCGTGCCCCGCTGGAACTCCGAGGGGGTGGCATGATGGGGTTGCCCCGCCCCTTCCGGAGGATGCGCCTCCGAAAGTGAATGTCCATGGGATAACGCCCCCGTGGAACGACGCGTGGTCTCGCTCAGGCTTCGGGCGGCGCTTTCACCGAGGTTTCAGCCGCGCGAGAGATTCACCGACTCTCCGATGAACGAGCTTATGCTCCGACGCATTAGGTTTCGCGGGTACCCTACCACGAAAGCGGGTGGCGGGTAAGGTATTTCCCGGGCCTAGGGTTCCGGAGCCCTTCGCTAGCCGGCGCGCGGGATACGCCGACGATTCGTAATCTGCTTGTTTGACGCTGGCGCGCTACTGATGCCGCCCGCTTTGCGCGGGCGGCCGTGATGATGGGCTCGCCGCCGCGGGCGAACAAAGGTTCTCCCTTCTACCGTACGCCGCGCGTAAGGATCATCTCGGTAGTTGTGGCCGAGCCACAAATGCCGCTCAGAATGCTGGTGTTCGCACGGGAGCTCGCGGTTCTAGCGCGGTGGTGGAAACGAAAAGCGAAACGCCATGAGGGCCGATGGAGATGCAGATTGTACACGCGCTCTACTCGCGCTCTAACCGGCTGAGCGCCGAGGAACGTGGTGCCTCGCGTGCCGCTAGTAAAGCAATTATAAGCCGCGGTGCCTCCTCCCTCATGGCGAAGCAAGATGGTTACGGACGCAACGTTTATCCCGTTCAGCCAACGGGGGCCCTACGCCCAGCGGTGTGTCTCGCCGCCACCTCGCGCTCAAAGGTGAGCCCCCAAAGAGGGGTTACAGACGTCCGCGGGGAGAGACGCTGGTCTCAAGCCCCACGATCGGGTGGTTATGGTGGTGGTGGTGTGCGCTTCTCCGTGAACCGGAGTTGAGCGGCTCAATCGAATCAATTCTAATGAGGCATTATTACCCCTTTATAGGAGAAGGAGAGAGAGAGATAATGTTTACACCGTGACAATTGGTGGCTAATTCCCCGGTGGGCCGCATCGCCGATGCGCCGCCGGGGTCTACCGCTTTGGATGTCGATCTAAGACACGCCCCCGATCCGGCGGTGGACGTAAGCTGCCTCTTCGCTGCCCCCGGGTTCCGTGAGGCGCCCCTCACAACCGGCATGGCGAAAATGGTCCTGCAGGCCCGCTATGCGTACGTGCCCGGTGGTCCGCCCATCGCGGGCGCTTTTGACGGGCAGTGCTCGGGAAATGCACGCGAAGTCATCCTCGTCTTTCGTACGTGCCGCGCGCGAATATGTCATCGGTTCACATTTTGGCGCCCCATCACGGATTGGGGAGACGATTCCGGCTAGCTCGATGATCGGGCGTGACGATGGCACCGGGCGCCGCTCGCTGTGGCGCATCGCGATGACACGCGGCGGGCTGTCCCCTTCCTCCGGACGGAATCCTCCCACGCTCGAGAGGTCGGCGTGCATTCGTAGACGGGCTAGTTGGGCCGCCCTACCCGCAGGATGGAGAGCCGCTCCTCGCGCAGGCGGAGTTTTATGGCGCCGCAGGTGCTGAGCTAGGCCACTCCTGGACGGCTTTTGGTGATTTCTCCTGGCCGGTCGAGCTAGGCCGCCTCGACGAAACGCAGATATCGCGGGTCGCAGTCCGGTGCCAAGGCGCTTGCGCCGCCGACGCGGAACGCC